>JAUCMT010018139.1:10000-45861 GCA_032357475.1 Enteromius thamalakanensis | reverse complement strand
TTCCAGGTTCCTGGTTATTATTACCAGATATTTCAGATAACTGTTGAAATTATATAATGTTTTACTGTATAAATGTTAGTTTAAACATTTTACTAAGTATGAGATGGATTTGTTGAAATAAAATAAGTTTTTTGGAAAAAAAATGATTTTATAGTACTTTACACAATTGCATATTGTTGCCACATTTTTTACCATGTCTAAATAATTATTTATGCAATAGAGGGTTAATACTTTTCTTGCCACGACTGCATTTTATTTAATTCAAAGTGCAGTTAAAAACAGTGAAATATTATTACAATTTAAAATAACAGATATCTATTTGGATTTATTGTGAAATAAAATGTATTTCTGTGTTCAAAGCATCTCAGTCTTCAGTGTCACATGATCCTTCAGAGATCATCCTATACTGATTTGCTGCTCAATATTTTTGTATAGAAACTTTGACAGGTTTTATTTTTCCTGAAATCCTTCAATAGATGTCTTTTTTGATCAGTTTAAGACATCCTTGATGAATAAAAGCATCCATTTCTTTTAAAAAAACAACAACTTTTGAACAGTAGTGAAAGTCAGTTTTCGAAGTGAATGCCGTCATGAGTTGAATCACCTTCATTTCATGTCCTTCTGCATCAAACAGAACTTTACAATTCCAGCATCAGGACACGAGGTTAATTACAGTTGTAAATCAATCATCCCGTTATGATGAAATCTCATCAGAGTTGTGGAGCTCATTAGAGAAATGACATGATTTGTGTTGCTCTGCCTTAATACAGCATCTATGAAAATCAAACCAATTTCCAGCCATTGTATTTATATTTGCATAAACATCGTTTCAATGTAATTAAGGAGAGCGTTTCTAAGCAGATCATTTTTACAATGATAAAAAGGCATTAATCGCTTTTTTGTTTGTCCTTGATCCTTCGATAACTAGAATATGAAAGTTTTATTAAAAGTGGGTTAGTTTTTCTTGGCTAAAATCGATGTCATGAGGAATTTTCCATTTCTGCCTTCTCATCTGCTGCACAGAGGATTTTACCAAACGCTTCATATTTCAGCAGATGATTTAAAACCTTTTCCTCTTAAGAATGGAATGAAATGGAGCTGCCAAACTCTTGCGGCCTGTTTTAAAACGAATGACTAGTGTCGTTAGATTCGTTCACACAGCCGCTGATTTACAAGGTAATTACAGTCATCTGCAAAAATACAGATCATCTGCATAATCAGACATTAGGGTAATTATTACTGTGCACTTACTTGGAATGATGATTAAATAACGATAAACATAATGGTGTTAATCTCGACTAATGCTACTCTAAACTTTCTGAAGCTCTTGGCAGAGCTGGTCCTGATTCTGTGGGCCGTGACTGACTCCTGAGGACAAATATATCGATCAGAACTTACTCAGATGACTGAGTGTTCCTGCAGATGATATATTTTCTTAATCTCAGAGCTTAGCCTTTCTTAAAATGATCCCAGATAAAAAACTGATCTTCAGAGATAAGGGTTTATGGTACTGTGAGACCTGCTGGAACTTCATAATCTACTCAGTGACCAGAGAATGCTCTCAGAATGTTCTCGCAAGGTTATGAAAACAACGTTCTTGATTAAATTGGCTTCTCTGTCTTTAATGTTCTCAAACTGTAAACAGAAAAACATTTGTAAATCTTTTTGTTCCTGAAGTGTTTTTTAAATGTTGCCCTTTGGTTTAGAATGTTCGGTGAGTATTCAAAAGTAACACTGCAGTGTTTGCAAAATGGATGGAAATAGAATCTTCCTTTAACATTCATATAAACTGGATATTTTGAAGAATGTAGTTTTGTTGTTATTCTCTATTACTACCCTAGCAAAACAAAAGTAATATTTAAAAGATATTTACTACTTACTAAGTATAGTTAAAATATGTTAACATATTTACTTACAGATAACTCCTACTAAAAATAAAAAACATTTCATTAAACTTCATTCAGAGTTTTACTTGTGCACAATGCATATTTCTTATTAACCTTTTACACTCTGCAGCTATTTTGGGGAATTCTGCCATCATTTTAAAGGAAACCTTTTGAAATTACATAAAACACCGTTGAAATTGATTAAACTTATTTTATATATATTCTGTGTTATAATAAAGACAAAAAAGAGGCACTTTTTATTGCGGTTATTGGTGCACACAAAGGGTTAAAAATTAAAGGCACAATTTGAATATGTACATTTGGACCCGCCGACGGGTCCACAGAGTTTAAGAGGTTTAATAAGCCTAAAACTTGTGTTTATGTCACTTGTAATGAGGATTGTGGTAATATCGCCCTTTAAATGCTAAATATTTCAAGTATATCTAAAGTTTACGTGCAATAGCTCCACTTGAGAACAATCCAATATGCTAAGTATGTTTTAATTAGACTACAATTGTACAAGTAAATAAATATGAAAATGTATTAGTAGTATACTGAGCATGAAATAAATGTAATCCAAATACCTTAAAGTAAATTTATTCTTTCCAAAACAACACTTTAAGTCTCTTCTTTTTTACATTCAAATTCAAATTACATTCCTGAAAAATAGTGTCTTTTTCTGACCCCATCAGGACCATTTTTTTTGTTAATATATTTAAGGATATATTTATATATGAGAGATGTAATTTCATATTTAAACCTGTCAGTCTAACAGACTTGATTTCACACATAACATTTACTGTCTTTATTTTTAAAATGAAAGTCTAGTTTAATCGAATATAATCATGTCTGATAAAGTAAAAATTATACTGAGGTATATTTATCAGTGCAGGTTCTACAGATGGAGTGTCTTTGGCTCTGTGAAGGTCGACAGGCCTTGATATAAGGTAATATCAGAAAGACTCTCTCTTCATTGTCCCAGGTTGTTTGGGGTCTCTCAGAAAACAATCACATCTCTGTTGTTCTGATCTGGAGAGCCTCCTTCAGCCGCTCGCCGCAGCATACGCTGATTGCTCTCTTTTGCTGCTTTATGTCAAATATAATATTTGGAGGCTCATTTGAATGATCCTGCATCTGATATTGCACAGCATAATAAGCCGAAGATGAGATGGCCAGTCTGAGGACATGCAAATCATCTCTTTAAATTGGATTTGGCTGTATTAATATGAACTCACTGATTGTGAGATTATTGGCCAATCGTGTTGCAGAATCACACAAGCTATTATCATAAATCTATTCATCCAATGCACCGCTCTTTATCTAGACAGTTATTATTTGTTGGATATATTTGTTTAATATTTTACTTATGTCTTTGACGTGGATATTTGACGTTGATGTTGGCTTTTCTCGTCAGTTCATGGCAGCCGTGTAACATTCTTTGGGAAATATGATTTTGAAAAATCATGGAGAGATACTGCCAGACGAAAGAGGTTTGGCTGTCCAGACAACAGCGGGCCTTTCCAAAATACACAGCTTTACAGAAAACTAAAAGCTGTACATGAGAAGGAATTAGTCTTTTCAGAGCCATGAGTTTAGGACTCAACTTCTTTTAGGAAGATGTATTTACAAGAAAACTATGAAAAACACATATTTTGGGCATCTTTTTTATGCGACACAAATAGTTAAGAGCATAATGGTCAAACTATATATATTGCTTGGAAATCTTTTACCATGTTATCAGCAAATCTTGGATTCAACATGTTTTTAGTTTTGTTGTTTCTTTTTGTTTGCAGGCCTCTTTGATTTGGGTTTATGAATGCACAGTTCCATAATGATCCTCAAAAAATGTTTTTTCATTCAGAAACTTAATGGCCTGGCTAGAGTCAAATAGAAATGCAAAACTAACTTAGAAATGCTAAGCTGACAAAAAGATCGAATCAAAGATTTGCTGATAGCATAAAAAAGCATTTTGTTTTTGAAGGCTGGTTATTTTTAGGATCAGAAACACCAAAAGTGTAGAAATAAACACAATAAAGATCCTAAAAATAAAATGTTTTTGTGAAGATGTTCTACTTTGAGTAAAGTCAGGAAGTTTTAGTCCAATATGATAATTAAATTTTTTTTTTAGGAAAAAGACATTTGAATAGAACAGCTGTTGATGAATTGGTTCCAGGGTCAGTACTCAAATATGTTGAAATTAGTTAATTAGTTACTTTGATATCAATATCATTACAAGTAATGTCTAGGTTACGTAGGTAATCCTGGTTCCCTGAAGGAACGGAGACGTTACATATGGGAACTCGAATGAGAGACCAATCACCTTTGAGCTTTAAGAAAAGGCCAATGAACATTGGCGTGCACTGATTGCATCCAGGTGTACCTCGTAGCCTTCACCTTCACAACACTCTGGGGGCCAACAGGGGGCCTCAAAGGGATGCCAGTTGTAACTGAAGCAAGGGTTGGTGGGGTGAAGCACATGCCTGCATACTTGGACATGTGGAACTTTTGGATAATTCAATATATCAATAAAGTTTTGGATATATGAAGGGAAACACAGCCTTCTGGCTGACCGTGGAATTTTTAGATTTGTTGCCACAACCTTCTGGGTGAAGGAGACCAATTATGAACACTGTTAGGAGCTACTCCATATCTAGTTTTGACTGGGAGGCAGGGAGACTCAGGTTCGCCTTCTGGGAAACATCTACGAGAGAGTGGACAAATCCCATGGGAATGGGGCAGCAAGCCGACACCAGCCGGCCTCCCGCTCATCTAATGTCGTGTTGAAGACACGGGAGGACACAGCCTCTACGCGGAGGTCGTAGAACCTCGCGAAGGTGTTGGGTATCGCCCAGTCTGCAGCCCTACAGATATCTGCTAGAAAGGTGCCATGAGGAAACGCATAGGAAGAAGCAACACTCCGTGTGGAGTGGGCTTTCCCTGGTATAGTTAAGCCAGGGAGATGGTCTCTACCACCCAATGGGCCAACCTCTGTTTTGAGACAGCATTCCCTTTCTGCTGTCCACCATAGCCTGTCTGATGTTTTGAGTGTGGTCTATGTAGAGGCGCAATGCGTGTATGAGACACAACAACTCTAAGGCTGGGTCTGCCTCCTCATGGGTCAAAGCTTGCAGGTTCACTACCTGATCGCGGAAGGGCGTGGTAGGAACCTTGGGCATGTCGCCAGGCTGGGGTCTCAAGATAACGTGACAATGAGCCAGAGCGAACTCTAGACATGCTTCGTCGACAGAGAAGGATTTTAGGTACCCTACCTTCTATCTACAATATTTCAGCTTGACTGAGGCGAGTGATGGAGGGTGACGGCAAGTATCCAAGAGGGTACAAGGTGCGGTCTTAGGGGGTTAACCCGTCTCGCACCTCTAAGGAACCTCACAAATTTTCCATGGAGGGGCTGCCGCGAGGAGCACTAGGTCGGCAAACCAGGTCCGCAAGGGCCAGTATGGCACTACCAGCAGAACCTGCTCCTTGTTCTCCCTGATCTTACACAAGGTCTGTGCAAGGACACTCACTGGGGGAAAGGCGTGCGTGGGCCCCAGAGGCCAGCTGGCAGTGGGAGGACTTGAGGGAGGCAAAGAAGTCTATCTTGGCTTTGCCGAAGTGTTCCAAATCAGCTGGACTACCTGGGGGTGGAGCCGCCATTCTCCAGGGTGGGTGGTCTTCCATGAGAGATGGTTGGCTGCACGGTTGAGTTCACCTGGAATGTGAACAGCATGCAGTGATTTCAGCTGCGTTTGGCTCCACACAAGCAGATTGCGGCCGAGTTAAGACATGCGACGGGTACGTAGACTACCTTGTTGGCTGATGGATGCTAGGGCCGCAGTATTGTCCGTAAGGACCAGCATGTGCTTGTGGCACAGCATTGATCAGAAGTGACGCAGGTCCAGAAACACGGCTAACAATTCGAGGTAGTTGATGTGCCAAAGCAGTCGGAAGCCTGTCCAGGGAGCCAAGGCTGCTTGCCCGTTGCATACAGCACCCCAACCGGTGGAGGAGGCATCCATGTTGACCACGACATGCCTTGACACATGTCCTAGGGGGACCCCGGCCTGTTGGAAGACAGGGTCTCACTACGGGCTGAACAGGTGGCGACACTCCAGGGAATCGCCAGTCGGGAGAGTGCCACAGTGCCTTGCTGGGGTTGGGCGCTGTCCCTGCGTGAGTTACGCCTCACCAGCTGACTCTCCCTCTGACGCTGCAAAAGACATCTCCTCCTCTCGGGGTGCCCCTAACGAGATGCTTAGCCCGGCATGGGGGGGAAGCAATCTCTCCCGGAAGCACCACGGATTGCCCAGGGAGAACCTTTTGCGGAAACTCCGTGCACTCAGTAGGTCTCTTAGCTCTCTGGTAGTGCAAAAAGCTGGTATTGCTCACAGCCTTTAAAAAGGCCACCAGCCTGCAGGACCCACTGACAGCCACCCATTCAATACCTTCTGTTGTCAGCGGGGGAGAGAGCATGAACTCACAGGACCTCTTTTTAGTTTTTCCTTCTCCTTCCAACTCAAATGAGATTTCCAGATCAGCAGCTCAGGAACGGCAAGGCTTCAAAGCGAAAACCTGAAGGTGCATTGCATCTGTGCTCTCTTATACTCAAATGGTGACGAGGTGCACCTGGATGCAATCAGTGCACGCCAATGTTCATTGGCCTTTTTCTTAAAGCTCAAAGGCGATCTCATGCAAGTTCCCATATGTATCGTCGGAGTGACTTTTGCTTCATTTTGATGGATTTTTCGATGTGCATTTTCTGGTTAAACTTATGTTTCACATGGAGTTTGTGAACTAAACTGATCTTGTGTTGGCGTGTTTCCAGACCTGAGCATAACAACAGAAAGACAGTGTGGCAGCTGAACAGAATTGGCTCGGATCAATGTCGAGGCAGAGTGTGTGATGATTAGTCTTCAGATGGACAGCTCCTCTAACAAAACACACCTCAGACTCATTTGCTTTACTGCTTCATTACAAGTCGAGCTGGAGGTGTCATGTTTTAATATCGTTTACCAGCTGTTTTCTTGTAAGCAGTGTCGGAAAACTGCTTTGAAACGTACTGCACCTTGTCTAATCTTAATAGCAACAAGCTACTCGTAATTAGTTTTTAAATTCTAGCGCAAAATTAGTTTGCTGCAGCATGAGTAACTAACAAAACACAGTTACGTATTTTAAAGCTGCACTGAAAGGTTTATGAGTAATTAGCAGTTAGTTTAATATGTACTGCAGGATTTACTTTGAAACAGATTCGGCTCAGAAGTGTAACAGTACATGTTGCTAGTATTTACCAAGAATTTTTTGATAACTTTTTATTTTCTGCCAAAAAACAATGAGCAATTCTGAATGAAAAGATCTCAGTGTGACATCATTAAACTTATGTTGTGTTCGGGTCGTTTTTGTCCCTCAAAGATTTTATTTTCCCCAAAAATACTAGTTAATGATATTGCATTGGACTGATATTTTGTGACTTTGTTCACAATGGGAATAACTACTTCTGAAAAAGTTTTTGGTCATTTTTATAATTTTTTGGCGAAAATATATTCGATGGAATTCAATGACTACTTTCAACATTTTTCAAAATACAGTATCTTCTTTTGTGTTCAGCAGCTGTTAGAAAATTCATTCAGATTTGAACCAGCATTTGGAACATATAGATTCCAAAATTATCAAATGGAACGTCCCCTAAACATTCGTATAACCAAAAGAAGAAACAAAGTAGAAACTGGACTTCAGAGAACATAAAAAACTAATGTTTTCAGACTTGTGTTGATAAGAAAGTGAATGTTCTTGTAAGCGAGCGGGGATGGTCCCACGTGTGCAGCGTTTCTCTTCACCTCGTGTTGATTCAGTATAAAGTATATTTCTGAGTTTTCTGAAGAGCTGCACCTTCTAGTCTCTCATTTCTTCGGGGCTGAGGTTTTGGCTTCCCTCCATCAATTTTAGCGCCAACCCCTTCTGTAGATCGCCTCGGCTGCGGTGGAAATAATGAGTCCTAAAGGAAACCATACTGTCGACGGTTTCAGGCCAAAAGATAATTACGAAAAGAATTAAGATTTTCCGAACGCTTATAATCCTCTCGTCTTGTCATTACAGCATGGCTGAAAGTCACGGCGTCAAGGAAAGCGATATTAATGCTGAAGGTCAGAACATCAATTCAGGCTGTTCTGCTAAATTCCCAGCGAAGGACAGAGGTGTGTGTGTGTGTGTGTGTGACAGGTGAATGGGATCGTGTTCTTAATGAAAGACTCACTACAGGGAGAGAAAGCTGCTTTCTAGGTCATTATTCAAACCTGAAGTGAGATCAGTTCACTCTCATGTTCATGTGGAAGTGTCACGTAAGCCACATTTACAAAAACTGACTGCATGAATTTAGAAATTGTATATGTTCAAATGCTTGGGGTCAGTGAGATGTATTTATTTATTTTTAATGTGTTCAGAAAAAAGTTCTTCTGCTCACCAAGGCTGCATTTATTTAATTGTGAGATATAAATGTGAGAAAGGTCAGTTTATTTTATATATTGTTTTTAATTATGAGGTAGAAACTACAGTACTTAACAGAATTGGGTGAAATTAAAAAGTTGGAATTGTTTACATGCTGTATGGCACTTCTGACTTTTTAGAAGTTTATACCAGAATTGCTGGAAAAAAAAAAATCGTGTTGCGAGATAAAAATGAGAATTGCAAGAAAACATTGAAATTGCAAAATATAAACATAAATATGTATATATTAATGTTATTTATACTACAGATTAATATATAAACAATGATTTAAACATGCATGTTTGTGCATTTAAAGTATATAGACATACAGTAATAAATAAACACTGTACGCACACACACACACATATATATGTATTTATTATTATATATACTGATATATCTGATTAATTTATATTAATTGCTTTTCATTTCTGTTAAAAACAATCTTTCCTACAGTAGTGTGTAACTGGACAGTTTTGGACTGGTGTTTATCCGGCCGTGTTTGCGTTTTCTCAAGCAACATTACAAATTATCACATGGTCTCTGGGTCAAACCGAAAAAGTGCAAATGGAAGAAGCAGCGCTCTGATAAAAAACTCGACACCTTAATGAACACAAAAGCTGTGGATCCCGAGCTTTAGTCTGGGATCAAGATCACAGCCGACCCTGGAGTCTCCGTCTCATTTCATCACAAGCCGGAGCTTCTGGCACGGACCAAAGTTAGGCCGGTTTTGAAAGAACGCGGTCTGGGGTTTGAGACCAACTGTCTTTCTTGGCCCGGATGCCATCCGTAATATTCAGCACATTTCATACACGGTTAATTTCAGCTGGACAGCTTCTGTGCCAATGAAAATACATCGGTTCTCTTCGCCTTCGACACTGGGAGCGATCCAGGCCTCCCTCTCGATTCATGGAAAAGTGCACAGGAAGAGAAGGAGAGAAAGATTTAATTGCAAAGTGAGCCATTCATTTAAAAGCGTGGAAAGACAGCATCTAACCTTTCGGTGTTATAAATCACAGGATTGATGAGGGGAACGCAGAAGGCTGAATCTATTGTCCATGTACGCTGGCTTTAGGAATATGGGGTCTTGCTTTACAGACGCCTGTTATTTGATGACTCAATGGAGCCGAGGAACCTTTTTTTGCTTTGAGCGAAAGAATTATGACGGGGGAAAACAACCGCATACTCAGATAAAACGTTCTGCCAGGGACTTTTATGAACACCGTTAGATCTCCTGCTTGATTTATACGTCTGCGTTCCTGAGACCAAATCATGCATTTTCTCAAGGTAGCGTTCTAATTAGGCCAAATCAAGAGAACAAAAGTGCCATTGGTGGTTTTTAATAAACAATTTTAATTGAGCGTGCCCCATTTATTTTTGCAATCGAAATCTGTTGTGTAAAAATTTACTGGATTTTGCATGAATTTAAATCGTCAAATTTTTGAAGAGTTATTGAAGAGAACAGGAACACACAATCTGCTTTTGTTAAAATCATGGACAGAAACAAATCATTTTGTGGCCATCATTGGTTGATTTGTTATTGCATGGCTTACAGTAACATTTTCTCATTCTGAAAAGCTTTTGTTTGTTGGACAAAATTTTTTTTATATTAAAATCCATGTTTATTAATTAATTTATTTGGCATTTGCTTTATTTGTTTGGTTTTAACATTCATTGCATTTGTTTATTAATTTATTAGGCATTTAGCTCATTAATTTATTAAAAATCATTCAATTTATTTATTTTACATTAATTGCAATTATTTGTTTGGAATCCATTCATTCATTCATTTAGCATTCACTACATTATTTATTGATTAGGAATTCTGTGCATTTTATTTATACGGCATTTTCAATTTATCAATTTAACATTTCAATTTATTATTATTATTATTTACCATTTATTGTTTTTTTTTTATCACTCACATATTTTTTTCTTCCTAATTTTATTAATTAATTTATTTTACTATTATTAGTAGTAAGGCAAAAGAAGAGACACATTCTTTATTTATTTATTTAAAATTGTATTTATTTAGATTTAACTTCTGACCAGTAAGTAGTCAATTTATCAGTTCTATTTATTTATTTGCCATTTGTAATAATTAGATATAATTTACACATTTTTTCTTATTTTTATTGTCATTATATATAATATTTAAATAATTCTTTTAAATTTATTTTCTGACCAGTAGGTGGTGCATTCATCATCCATTTTTTCGCGGCCCCTAAACAGTCCAGATTAAATGAAGAGGTGCATGTCCTCAGGATCATATACCGTATAGTTTCTGCCGATGATAGAAATCTTTCACTGGTTCTCCACAGCCGTCCTGAAGGCTAGTTTTGCACCAGAGACCGAAGCAGGTTTCAATCTCTGGTCCGCTGTTAATGACGATTGACATATTCTGGGAAAGTATGAGGCTGAAGTGGAAAAAAGATTCTGCAAAAAACCCCAGTAATGTCTAGGGATCACAGACCTCCTTTTCTCGCTGTCCAGTTTCCATGAGTTCATGTGCTGTTCTGCCCACTGCGTACCGTGCTGCTGTCTGCTCACATTCAGGATATCTTGTAAGGCAGTGAATGTGAGACACATCAAACATTATACAGACTTTTCACTTGTTGATAAGGAATCAAAAAAGCATTTAACTCATTCTGGATGGCAAAATAAATCTGCAAACAAAATACAATCAATATATAACTTTAAACAACGTTGGCGTTCACATTTGTGGAGAACCTAGTAAGAAAATGCTTCTTGGACTTAAGGAGATGCACTGAATGAATGACTCACTTGAACTTCATTGACCCTTAGCAAGTGTTGTCTCTCTCCAAAAGTATTTGCACTCCCCTGATCCACTTCTAAAACATCCACTCAAGACGTCTTGTGACACATCTATTCCCCTGTTACTCTGAAGCCCGGGCCTTTGCCAAATAACCTGCCCTACACGAGCTGAAGTGAGTGGTTTCTGTGGTTTGGGAGATGCTGTATTATCTGTAATGAATAACACATTTCAACAATTAGGCTCTGCTGAAAAACATGCCGTGGGTGGCGAGTCTCTGGGCATGTACTTGTTAACTGTCAAACACACTTTATTCCCAACCAGAACGTCATTGTGGGAGTTTTTCTACTTTTTGATACAAAAGCTTATTTGTCTACGACTTGGCATTGGAGGAAAGAAAATATAATGAAAGAGAAAATAATTATGGCATGTTATTTCTTTGAATAAAAACACTAAAGTGAGTCAACCTTAAAGGAATGGTTCACCTAAAAATTAATATGTATTCAGTCTTAGGCCAGTCATTTTGGAGGTGAGTTTGTTTCTGCATAAGATCTGGAGAAATGTGTCTCTGCCTTAATGGATGTGAATGGGTGCCGTCAGAATGAGAGTCCAAACAGCTAATAAAAAAAACAATTATACACAGCACTCTAGTCCATCAGTTAACATCTGGAGAAGACCAAAAATTAAACAAATCAGTGCATAATCCATAATAACTCTTCCTTCAGTGAAAAAGTGCTCTAATCTGAATCAGGAGAGAAATCTGCACAGATCAAAAACAGCTCTAAACAAATAATGGATTTTGACGTGAGGGAAAGAGATGGTCTTAGGGATGTTATTAGGGATTTTAGACCTGTATTTTGACCAGAAGCAAAGGTTTGAGACAAAAAAAATATATATTTTTTCATGCATCTGTCAGATTTGAGTTTTTGGCTTTTCATAAAGTTTTTTTTTTTGTCAAAAGGCAAAAGAGACTCTTAAGTGTTTCTTTTATAGCAGCTTATCTATTGCTGTGAATACATTTTTAAAGGCTGTTTTCTCAAAATGAGTTTTTTGTACCACAACAAGCCATAAATCTCCACTTCAGCAGCACTTACACACACTTTACCTGTCTATACCCCTGATGGTTTTTACCGAGACATATGCAATTTGCTTGAGTACACACAAAATTGTGAAAATGTAGTGTTTTCTGACTGTTTTAAATATTTCATGAATTACAGGGTGACAAAAACTAGATTCCCTCTCTAAAAACTTTTGACACATGTAAAAAAAAAAAAAAAACAATTAAAGAATTTGAAACAGACATTATTCAGTGTTTAGATTTTTGTGCTACACTGTAAAAAAATTACTGTAATTTTAACGGTAAAAAACTGAAAATGCTACGGTAATGCCATTGCTTGATGGCAAATTCCTGTAAAATTTGCAAGTATAACCAGTAAACTGACAGATGAGATTACAGTATTTAACTGTAAATGTAACCTAAATTTAACTTAAAACCATAAAACCTAGAATGTTATTACCATAACATAACATTTTTTACAGTGTAGAAACATATGCAAATAAGCACATATTTGATTAAATAATTACTCATTTGTATATCAAAAGCTAACATTTTAGAAAACTTGTAATACAAGACCTGTTTGTAATTATTAATGTGAAGGGAAAGGCTATAACTCTTTTTAACCCTGGTGTGTATAACTGTGATGTTTTTATCAGCTGTTTGGACTTTCATTTTGACGGCACCCATTCACATCCATTACTGAGATTACCATTTCTCCAAATCTTATGAAGAAACTATCTCACCCTAATCTTAACTGGCCTGAGGATGAGCACATTCAGCAAGTTTACATTTTTGAATGAACTCCTCCTTTAAGTTTAAATTCACCATTCAGAGCATCTCCTTGTATCTCAAATCGATCTTTATTTGCTATTTTTGCTGCAAGCTTTCAGCTCTAACCGGCATTTAACTATTGGCAAGATTCACAAAAGCCGGCAGTAGTTTTAAACAAGTAAACAGATATGTGACTAGATTACACCGCTTTACACTGCTTCTGTACCAGATCTACAAGATGACAACAAATCTAATATCAGATCCAGTAAAAATAGAAATAAATCGCATTTTACAGTCTATGTTATTCTGTTTCTTGAGTGAGAGCAAAACCATATTCCTTATGTTTTACTCTGACAATGCTATCCATTTCCACTTCTGGAGGAAATTGAAAAATTGCATTTCACAGTTTCAGTTTCGCTCACGTTTGACCACCTGCAGCAATGTCACACAATCCCTCCATAATCAGACCAGTTCACCTTGATTACACTCATGAAACCAAACATCTGTACGCCCGAGGACGTCTTTCATCTGAGACCAATCCATTCCAGGCATTAGCGTAGCTTTAATATGTGAAATGTGACAAAGTGTATTTATGGAGAAACGGACGTCTCTGAAATACAGGTTATAGAGCTGGATGTGTTAAAGAGCCGCGGAAATCTGAAATACAGATGTCTGGAGCTTTGAGCTCATCTGTGTGCTACGGATGGTATATGGATATGACTGAGGAAGAGAGAAACCAGTGAATGCCTAATAAAATTAACACATCGAATAACACATAAATAAGATATATTATATACATATATATAAATAAATGATAATAATATAATTGATAAAAATACAAATAAATTAGTGATGTCAAAATTATTAGTCACAGTTAATCACATTTAAAATAAGTTTTTGTTTACATAATATATGAGTGTGTGCTGTGTTTATTTATTATGTATATATAAATACACAAACATGCATGTATATTTATGGAAAAATGTTTATAAATGTAAAATATTTATATGTAATATCAATTATGAATTAATAAATAAATAAAATTACATTTATAAATTAAATAAATAAATAAAAATGTCCATGTATACATTGAAAAATCTTTCAAAATATAAACTGGATTTGTGTTTATTTATACATAATATTTATACACAGTATACACACATATGTTATGTAAATAAAAACATTTTTTAATTTACTTTTATTAATAATTTTACAGTAAAGTAAAGAAAAACAAACAAATAAATACAATTGGTGCTTTAAAAAATAAATATACTTCTTTAAAAACACTATTTATTATATTATTATATTTATTATATTATAATATTATTTATATTGCATTTTTAAGCACATTATAATAGTAACTGAAAAATAAAACCTTGACCATGTCATAAAGATTTTCTTAATTTCTCGTTTGTTAATTATGAAAGAAAAATGTAATGCTTATGAATGAATGTTTGAAAGAAAAAAAATCATGTTCTCTTTTAATTTAGAGTGAAATAAAGGATTTTTCATTATTTTTTTGTACAGTAGAACATTTACTATAAAATGCCAGCAGCACGAGATAAAACTGTTGATGAATGCGTCTGAGAACAACTATATTCTGAAATTCAACTTTTTCCTGGATTGCTTCATTTGGTGCTGTTCTGACAGAAAAAAGAGCGTTTGAGAGCAAGTTAACCCTGTACACGACACCAAACCCATTGAGAGCTGACTGCGTAAATGATGCAGTCTGTAACTCTAGTTTTAAGTCTTTCTGTGGAGGCAGGATCCTGTTACTTCACAAAATCAGAAAATGTATATGTAAATGACAATAATTGGATTAGATCCCCCTCACCCCACAACATCATGACATTTGCAGCGAGTGCTGAATTGGCAGAACTGCTAATCAAGAGGAAAGGCCATCGAGCTGGACGCAGATCGCAGGTGTCCGGTCCAGAAAACACCTGATTAAACTAATTACATCGCAGCTCTGGCTCCAGGCATCGATTCATCGTGGCCGGCGTGTAATGCATACCTAAAAATTATAACACAGAGCTGATGAATGAGTAAGAGTGTTCGCTTATCGCTAGAAAAACACACATGCATTTAATAATGAGAATGAGTCTAAGTAATGTCAAGTTGTCATGACAAAGGCATCTTAAACAGTAATATTGGCATTAAAAATACATAACTGAGCGAATGACAGTTGTCATAAAAATGCATTAAACCTCCTTTATGTATTATGAAGGTGTCATGTCAGTCTTATGCACAACCCTTCAAGTAAAGTGTTACCCAAGAAAACAGTTCAAATCTGTGTAAAAAAGAGTTGAAATGACACGGTTGCAGCAAAACAGTTTCGTTTGGTGTTGCACAAAAAGTGCACAGAGGCACATATAAGAGCGGGTTATGGATGCATGCAATTATCAACAGCTTTGTGTGAAGAAGTGGAGTCTGTGTTTCTGGAGAGGGTTTGCAGTCATTTGTATTCACTCTCTTCGTGTGTCCTTTAGGTCTGGCCTGCCTGTTCTGGCCCCTTTATAGTTGGTGTCTCCTTTATCAATTCCTTCTTGTTCCTTCTGCCCCGAGGGTCTTTTCCCTCAGTGCGTCGGGCGTCTTTTGAAGTTGACCCGTGTTGCGCGGGGGCCCGGCGAGAGTGTGTGAAGAATGGTGTGTGAGATGTTGTGTGGAAGCCAGCGGAATGAGACTCGGACTCAAACCTCAAAACACCAAATTGGCTGTTTAGTGAAGACGGATGACGGGAGAGGCTCTTCTGTAGACCCATGAATAAAGAACACAAGGAGAGAGCTTCACTCGTGTTTACTAGTCGCCTCGATGGTGTTTGTTATACACGTGTAAATGTAACACCAGACGTCTCTGCTATTTTTGGCAGGTCCGGATAGTCCATGCTGAGATGAAGCAAAACCAGATAAACAGTGCAAAACTAGCTTTTATAAGCCTCTGGAGGACACTCAGTTACTTTCAGAGCAAGTGGACTGATTGCATTTACACTTGTGGTTTAAATGGGTGCAATAGTGTTGCTATGTGGTTGCTAGGGTGTCTTGGGTGGTTGCTAGATGGAAAAGTGTAAAAAGGCTGGGGTAGTATTGTTTTTTTGGAACTGGCTTTCTTCAGATTTCTTTAAGGCTTTTGTGCTCCTGTTTGCAACTGGCTAATAAAAAAAAATAAAAAATTATTTTGCTTTATCTCCCTGATGCTGACAGTCTGACAGTCTTGTCAAAGTGATCACTGGACATTTTATGCTTATAGTACAATTTACTTCATGATATAAACTACTATAAAAGTTAAAACTTAGTAAGAATTCATTTAGAAGTTCAGCTTTCACAGCTAACTAGAAATATCGACGGCCTGTAGATCCTCAAACTGCTGATGAGTCCTGTACATTTTCTCCTGTCCCGATCTGAGAGGACCAACATGGCTGCGACGTTGAAGTGCGGTCGAGCGGCCAATGAGGCGTCGATGTATTTACATGTCTATGCTACACTCTGCTCATGATTCTACATTAGTAGCACCTGTTTGAGGTCATTAGCAGTCATGAAGACACCTGCGCACCCCACAATCAGCCAAAGTCTAAGTAGCAACATGGGCAAAACCAAAGAGCTGTCAAAAGACACAAGAGACACAATTGTAGACCTTCACAAAACTGGAAAGAGCAACGGGGCAATTCCCAAGCTGCTTGGTGAAAAAAAGAACAACTGTTGGAGCAATTGTTAGAAAGAGGAAGAGGCTAATGAAGACTGTCAATGTCCCTCGGACTGGGGCGCCACAGGAGATCTCTCCTCGTGGGTTATCAATGATGCTAAGAATGGTGAAGAATCAGCCCAGAACTACACAGGAGGAGCTGGTCAGTGCCGTGAAGAGACTATCGTTTCTAAGGCTATACTATCAGTAATACACGAAGTATTAAAATCTTGGTTTAAAATCTTGCTTCGGATGAGACCAAAGTAGAACTTTTGGTCTTGACTTCATTCGCAGTGTTTGGAGGAAGAAGAAAGATGGGTATCATCTGGGTCGTGGCTGGGTCTTCCAACATGACAATGACCCGAAGCACACAGCCAGGAAAACCAAGCAGTGGCTCCGTAAGAAGCATATCAAGGTTTTGGAGTGGCCTGCCCAGTCTCTAGACCTAAATCCAATTGAAAATCTTTGGAGGGAGCTAAAACTCCATGTTGCTCAGCAACAGCCCCGAAACCTGACAGATCTAGAGAAGACCTGTATGGAGGAGTGGGCCAGAATCCCTGCTGCATTGTGTGCAAACCTGGTGAAGAGATACAGGAACTGTTCGACCTCTGTAATTAACAAAGGCTTCTGTATCAAATATTAAAAATTTTTTACACAGCAATTCCCAAATAAATTAAAAAGATTCTGTCTCTCACAGTGGAAATGCACCTATGCTGAAAATTGTAGACCCCCTCAATGATATCTAACTAAGATAACTTGCGAAATCACAGGGTGATTAAATACTTATTGACCTCACTGTATATATATTTATATAAACAGAACATAACATTGCAAATGTCTTGTTACTGTTACTTTTTATATGTATTTTAAATCCAGGTTAAATAAAAGTATTAATTTATTTTTGAAAATATTACTGACCGCAAAGTTTTATAATCTTTCGTGACATGAGGCCTGCAATTCAGGGTGATTGCTAAAAATCTGTCATTTCCATTTTTTTTCTTTGATAGAATGTCATTTACAAACAATATCTGATGTTGACTGATGCTTGATCTTTAAAAAAACAAACAAACAAACAAATGTTATTTTCCTTCAATTGTCTGTGCTTGGACTGTGATTGGCTGGGTCACAGTAGGATTAAGACAAGACCTGAGATAAATGGTTTCCTTGGAAAAAAACATCCACAGACTATTGTTAACTATTGTTTTTTTTTGGATATGCGTATGGGCTTGGCCTGTACCATCCAGAGGTGTGTCATCATTATCAGCTTAATTACACATTTAATCTTACAACAAAGAATATCATAGTTTACTTTAACATGTACATACATTTTTGGTTAGATTAAATAAGATTAAACAAGCCACTTAGTTGAAGAACAAATCTGTAACAATAACAAGGGAGGATGGAGAAATACCAATTTTCTTTTTTGGAGAAATACAGCACTAAAATTAACTACTGTGCACATGCCCTATATCCCTGATGTCATCACTGCTGTGGTTTCATAATTTTTCCCATATGAATTCATATTGTCTGAGTCAACAGCTCTTACCTGTCCTTCATTAACTTCCTCAAGGCCCCTCTAAGGAGCTCCAGCAACTAGAGCTTGTTTGAACTCTGGGGACAGTAGTTGTATTGATTCTAGGGAACACAATTGATTCAGCTAAGTGTTTCAGAGCAGCTCACATTATGAAACTGGAAAGCAACAGAATAAATGATGCGAACTTCCAAAATAAAGCTAAATATAAAATCTGTTATAAAGCAATGGTGCAGTTACACAGCACCATTTCAGGTGAAGAAGCTTGATAGCAAGTTTAAAAAACAGACCTGAAGGGAGACTGCAAAATAAAAAAGTGAATTAAGGCTTAAGTCAGAGGGTGTGAGAGACTGTGAGTCATAGTGGAGAGAGGAAGTTAGTCAATTACGGTATCCAGATGTATTATTGGGTATTATCAGATGGCATTATTATATTGTGATGTCAGTTTAACTGCCAAAATGTGCTGCTATTATACCTTTACTTTGTCATTTGTGTTCTTGCTCTTATGAAGGTATGATGATGGGTGATGGATGTCAAGAGCAAAACTAAAAGTCCAAATTGTTCAGATAACACTGGTCTGGTGAAAGATTTTATAATTATTGGTAGAATGTAAACCGAAAGAGATTTTTAAGTCCAGGCTGATATGTTTGATGTAAAGATCGCTCCGTTCATTTTCTCATACTGTCAATAGAGCCGAATCATGTTTTAAAGAATAATGACTGTGGAGCTTGTTCCCTTAAAACGTTTTTCACAGACATGTCCAATCCTCATTTGTCATCCTCAGATTAAACATGTCAGTTCCTGTAAGTAGTTAAAAAATGAAGTTGCTTGATGTCGAGCCAGCGCTGTATGTGTTGTCTGTGTTAATCGTGTAACTTTCTCTGTAAAGATTAATGATTGCTTGTCATTTAACAGATGCAGTAAAGGCAGAGATATTGAATTATGGTGTGATTGTTTCAGAGATGCGATGTGCAATCGTGAGATACGTATAAAGCATAGTAATGGGCTGATTTCAATCGTACTATGGTTCACCTGTCTGAATGTGAAACTGAAAACGTTATTAGCTATCCATATCCAATATGATATAATTAATATAAAAGGCCTAATAGTAAAATGTTAGACATAATGTCTCTGATATGGTATGATATCACAACACATTTGGCACTTATTGAATTGTTGTTTTGAAATTAATATTATTTACATTTATTTTGTAGGCAAAATCTATTGATATGTTTTTGCAGTTATAGCACCATCTAGTGGTCACGTACTGAAACAACCGATCTATAATAACATTTTAAATAATATCCTTTTGTGCATGATTGCTTTTTAATAAACATGTTGTCCAAATGGAAACGCATTTTTAAATAAATAAATAATAACATTACTATTTTATTTTATTTATTATATACTGCTGTTGATACATCTATTAATATAAAAATATTAACTATATTAACAGTAATTACTGTTAACATTTTTATGCGGTGATATACTTTATGGTCCGTTGCTCTTGAAAACACCTAGTTAGCCAATTATCACCATTTGTCTTACAGAAAACAGTTTGAAGGAATTGTAAACACATCCTGTGGAGCTGGGTGCGGTTAGGATGCAAAGACTAGGCCTATTATAATGTAATGAGTATTGCCTTTGTTAAAAAATGTTTCTTAAATAAGGATAGGTGTGTGGGACATTGAAGGATGCACACATTCAATTATAGGTCTGTACTTTTATTTTTATCAGTTGCACTGCCCCCTGTTGGACGTGAGGCTGTAAATGAAATTGTGCTTGAGGCAGTTAGGTTTTGTTTAGGTGTGGTGAAGTTTTGAATGTATTGTACTACAGGGCATTAGATCATGTTTTACATAGTACCACACATTCTTTAAACAGGTTAAAGCAATTGTTTTTTAATCTGCTAAAAAAAATGTTTGATCGACAATATTTTAGAGGGACGCAACGGTCTAAACCTATGCTCTTTATAACAGTTAAACCATTACATTAGTAATGTACTAGTAGTAGCTAGTATTGTTTCTTTATAAGGAAATGTTCCATTAAAATCCATAATGAAATCACAGCAGCTCGCTGTGTCTCATCACTGCACCTGCTGCATTAAGAAGTTGGAAAGTCAGTTAAAAAGCTTAATACTCCAGCTAATCAAGCCATCACAGAGACACAGTGAGGCAGAGCTGATGGACGGGCACAAAATAGTCTGCTTCACTCCTAAACTCTCTCCCCTGCAAGTGCGTATTGCACTTTTGCATCTACCCATCCATTAATGTCGATCAGCTCACGTCATCTTTCCACTGAGATTAGCAGGATTTTAGAGCGCAAACTGTGGCACGTAATGAGGAGGATGTTTGAAAAAGAATCGCAGCAGATTGCTTTCACTGGTTTATTAGGCAGCCTGCGGGTTCAAACATGTCTCCCCTTATGAAAGATTAAAACGTCAGATGAAGGCTGCGGCGTATGCATTAACACGCATCTTCCAGGGTTGCAGAACATTGTGCATCTGGGCTTTCCGCTTGTAGTTCTGCATGTGGTGTGATTTGTTTATAAAAATGTGATATATAGTAGATTTTAGCTCCTAGTCGGTAAGTTGCGCAGTAACAGGGTTGATTCGGTTGTCTTGCTCGAGGCTTAATGCTCTTGACCTATTTGTCATATCTGTGAAAGGTGATGAGGTTGAAAAGCTGGAGTTTTTTGTTACTGTTAACACTGAGCTTCACAATGCTGTCATTCATTCTCTTCTTACCTTTCACTTAATTCTTTAGGCACTGCAGGCACACACACAATTTAACACCGGTTGCAACTCTTATACATTACTTGTCAACTTTTTTTTATGTGTATGCAGCTGCTTTTCAACAGTTTGCATAGCAAGCGCAGAATTGACAGAACAATAGAGAAGAGTGTATGTTCTGGGCCTGTGTGAAGCTCTGGTCTGTTTTAGGGTGTGTGCTTCCTAACATAACTAGTTCCTTTTGAATTGTTTATGAGAAATCGGCCAACAGGTTTTCGTTATTAAGCAATGCCCCCCCTCCCTTTTGTCATTCTTTCTTAAGCAGTAGCCACCAATAAAATAACAATAAGGTAAAGAAATAAATCCTATTTTATATCAAATAAACGCTAAAAAATGAACCGAAAAAAAAGAAAAACCCACAAAATAAAAATAATAATTTGTAAAGAAATAGCCACAGATAAAACAAGACTTCTGCTCAATAGATGACTAAGTTTGGGGTTAATAAAAACATGAAAAAAGATAGATTAATATAGAATATTATAAATAATACCTAACTGCAAAATACTGTAACTTAATAACACATTATCTTGGCAATTTCTTTTGCATGTCAACATGCTTTACATCCTCAAAATATTACTGGAACACAATCACAGCTGTTATTTTGGGAAAATACTCTGTATCTCTCTGCATCCAAAATGAAAAGCTTCTCGCAGTCTGGACAGCTTATAGGCTTTATTTAAGCATTGCATTACATCATCAGTCCTCCGTTACTCGCTTCCCACTGCAAAACAATGGAGAAATGTTGCGTTTGGGCCTCTTCACTGATACTATCTTTGTTAATTCCACACACATCCGTGCATCTGTGATTTCATGGTACAGGCCGTGTGGAATTTCCAATCGATTTTCGAGTCAAAACATTTAAGATGTTTCTTTTTAATATAAGTTGAGAAAGCAGGAAGTGTCTGAGTCATGGAAGTTTACTCCATGTCTGATCGTTCACACGCTCCCACACTAGCACATGCCTGCGGCCAGAGAAGCCGTCCCGGCGTCACACTCAGCTCATCAAAGGCAGGGCCGTGTCAGACACACACACACCCGAATACACAAAAAAGAACACTCAAGCATGTCAAAGGATAGGATATATACACGGATACACACAAGCTCTGGCACATCCTAAGGAAGGTAGACACACACTTTGACCAACGAAAGACCAGCGAGCAAATCAGATGAAAGGGTATAGACGTGCATGTTAGCAATATGCCAGCATTTTTTCCAAACACAAAAAGAAAAGAAAGATGTGCACAAAGAAGGTATGAGGCACAGGTACAGACACATAGTTGCCCTATAGAATGCATATAATCATGATTTTTTTTTTTAAAGCTTAAAGGAGTAGTTCATCCACAAAAGAAAAGCATTATTTATTCCATGTTGTTTTAAATCTGTTTTTGGACCTCTTTCGTTGTACAAATAAAACTAGCTGTACCACAGAAGAAGGAAAACCATAAAAGTTTGGAATGGCATTATAGGGTAAGCAAATAAAAGAATTATACATTTTGGGTGAACTATCCCTTTAACTAAAGGCAGTGTCACATGTGAAGTTTTCCATACACACCTCCCCACCCATAATCCTCACATACATTCTCTCCAACAATTCAAGCTCACCCCTTCTAATGTTTGCTCATTCTTTAAAAAACCTCCAGCTCAGTTAGTGGGTCTTGCACATATAATGTCTGGAGGATCTGAGGAGTCATTCTGGGTCAGTACCAGCTGGCCTGTGCACGCTTTCCCCAAATGCATTAGCATGATTTAATAGACAACAGAGAGATGCGTTTCAGAACCTATTGAATGAGGCATCCTACTCTGAAATAACTTTGTTATTCTTGTACTTGACCAGCATGAGTTTCCAATGGCTGGTGCCAGTACTGGTATAGTGAAAGCATGGTAAAGCATGGTAATAGCTGATATAATGCTCTTATAGGCCTGTGATGCTAATGTTTTATGGAAAAAAAGCAAAGGAAATGGAAAGTTCATCAAATGACATGGCAGTCAGTGGATTTTGGATCATCTGACACACAACCTTTACATTAATTAGCCATGTTGTGGACACCTGTTTTTGGGCAGTGCCAATAATCATCTCAAAATAGCCAAATGTCAGCTGATTATCTGGCCTGTCCAATATTGTTTCATCTCTTCTATAGAAATACATTTGTAATTGTTATAAAGCTGATCTGTGTTGGGATATTCCAATGTGGTGTTGTGGAAAAAAAGATAAAATATTAAGTATATGTAAATATTGTACGTGTAAATATGACAATTGGCGTATTCATTTAAATTCCGAACGTGTTGCAGGTCGAGCAGTGTTGGTTTTCGCGGAGAACGAAGTAAGCGCGAGAATGTGCGAGGTCATCTCACCCCGACCTTGCGCTTACATCGCTTCAATCTGATTGGACAATCTGTGCTTTTGCCAATATGGGTGGTAACAACCTCGCAGTTCAGTTCATCAATATATAGAGTAGGCCCCTACTCACGCAGCAACGACTGCAGCGAACATTAAAAAAAACAAAAACAAAAAAAACTGGCTGACCAGTAATATCTGATCATAAGATGATTTAATTTGAAAAAGTATGATGTAACTGTAAATGCAAATGTAAACCTACATTTACCTTATCCACGACAGCCTAACATTCTATAAGGATATTGTTACGTCTTTGCTTCCCCAACATATAGCCTAATAAATATGTTTAACTTTCGAAAGGAAAATAATTGTTGCTAACTGTTCAGTTGTTCCATCCTTTCACACTTACGACTGTAGATTCAATTGTAAATTATTTAAATTGTGAGCATTTGACTACTCCGGAGTTATTAAACATTGCTGGATTTCAGAAAATATGGAGGTAGGCTATTTAACGAAATTTGTGAAGGCAGTAAAATTAGTTTTGGTGTTGTTCGGTGCAGCTGTTAGCCATATATCACAATGAAATACTGCAGAATGTTAAATATGGTTTTCCTAAATATTTACTGCAAACTCAACATGTAATAGCCAATGCATGTCACTAAATTATAATTTCAACTTTTTTGTAAGGGCTGTAACACAAAAATGCAAATAATAGACCATTGCACAGTTTGAATGAAACAAATACCCATTATTAGCCTATGGAAATCAGAAGTGATATCAGTGATACCAATAGTAGTGAGACAATCAAAGTCTATCGGGTGGGATTTTTGGGTAATACAGCGGCCGCTGAAGATAGGCCGTTTGGTTCCGCTACACATAAATATATTTTTAAATACATTTCAAAAAACAAGGGAATGAATAGTTAGGTCTATGGTAGAGTAGTTTAAAAAAAAGAAGAAACTTTTAGAATTACATTAAATTGATTCACGTATAGGCTACCTTTCAGCTTCAACATTAATAGCAGATTAACATAACTCAAGCAATTCAAGATGCGATCAAAGTAATGTTCCGCGTCAGGGAATATACCTATAGGTGATAAATTATTTTAAATAGGATATATCTCCCAAAGAGAAACTTTTCTTAGCGTATTTTGTAAAATAATCACGAGCACGGCAAGGCAACACTGCACTGTAAAGAAAACGCAAGTTGAATGCAAACTTTTGGCGCTTTCCTTCGTCATGCAAGGACATGTTTGTAGTTTTCTGCTGATAATACGCATTAAAATGCCTTACCTTTATGCAGTCTTCTAGAGAATAGAGGAAACGGCTTCCCCGGCTGTGTTTAGGCCGACTGAAGGGTTCCTCTCTGGATCTGCTCTGTATTGCTCCCGTGGGCCCCCCGCTCACAGTGTTTATTGAGATGTGTATTGGGACCCCAGACCGTCATGTTGCTGGGAATGAATAATTTAGGCCTGGTTAGATTGAGAGCTCTTCACTGACAGAATCAGGAATGCGTACACCTGAAAACGGCTGATTTATGATCTGTAGATTGTAGAAATTAGTTTGTTTTATTAAGCAGATTAGGCGTTTTATTTTTTCAATCAGCGGCTATAGGCCTACTTATTTTCAATAACTTAAATAGTAGCGTTCAGTTTTACGATTTCCTCCACACCACCCTTGTTCTGTCTGCCTCATTAATCATCACTATATGAGAGCATTCATGTTAAACAACTCGCTTGTGTTGTACCCAGAGTAAATGTTCAGTCATCGTGATCAGTACGCGCCGTGACATGACTTTATGGATAGAAACACACACTCACACACACGCCTGCGTGTTGCATACCTTTCTTTGTTTTGATTGCTCTTCTATAAATGAGATTGTCTGCGCTATTGAGGTCTTTTCTCGGCTATAGCCTGCACGCATCAATGCAGTTAATGATGGACAACAGACAAGGCCTAACAATAGTAACAGTATACATATTCCCGAGAAAGAGAATAAGCGTTGATTAAATTGAAATTAAATAACCTCGAGAGTCACTATACACTATAGAAGTTGTATTGTATGAAGGGCACGAGACTTTTTCCTCTTAATCCCCTTTCCACGTTTTATTTATTGTAAAGCATTTTCTATAGGTTACAGTAGCCTAATTTGACGCTGCGAGCTTTTCTTTGTTTACTAACAGTCAATTTACAGTCGATTACGTCTAATTTTACGCGCCAAGCTACTGTGAGTCTGATTTAAAAATAAATAAATAAATCAATTCAAAAGAAGAAGAGTTTTGTTTGCGCAGCGGGATGTCACTTTTATATGTTATTATAAGTAATCCATAATTCATATGAGATATGAGCCTTGTTTTCTACTTAATCACGATCTGATGAGCTTAATACTGGACCATCGTGTATCACCTCATATTTTATGATTTTTTAAGGAGTTCAGCTGGCAGACGGCTCAGTGATGTGTGGTCCAGCCTGCCCCGATCTTATTGCAATGTTATTTCAAGCATCGGTGATCACTTGAGGCCCAGCCTCCAGTCAGTCTTGTATATTCGGCTTCTAATCTGCTCGGGACATCTCGCCCTCTTCACCGGACTTCTCATGTCACGTTGATGTGTATTAGATACGTTTTCCTTCCCTCTCTCTTTCTTTAAACCTTAGAATGCCACAAAGCAACAAATGTGTGCTAGATGCACGAGCGTGCAATAATTGTGAAGAAAACGTTTTGAAATGTTTTAGAACAATATATTTACTTCCATTAAATAAAACACAATAGTTTATTTTTGGGATGTTGAAAAACGAAACAAAAATTCCGTACCAAATATTATACACAGAGCAAAAACCAAGTTCATTTCGCAGAAACATTTGCGTATTATTACCCAGGGTTGCTATTCTAGATCTATATTCACACAGACATTTAATAATAAATTTATAATATCACACACACGACTGGTGCGTTTAGTATGTACATTCCCTTGATCGCAAGCAAGACATGATTCCTGTACGTTTTCCACATGCTGTGTTAAACTGAATTCTCGAAAATGCTTAAGAGTTAGAGCTTTCGCCTCTACAAATTGGAGATGATATTAAGATATATGTATGGCCTATATACAACCGTTCAGTCAGTTACTGTCCAAAAGTTGAAACGTCAAAATAAATGAGCTTTTTTTTTCTTTTTTTCTTAAATATTCTGGTATCCTAAACTCTTCACTGGCTAGTGTGCACTTGCTAGTGTAGAGAACAAATCTTATTAGAAACGGCGCGTTTGCCTTCCGTTCCCGCTTGACATTCCATCACAGGATTGGACGTGTTTCAGTGGTTTATTCTTCTAGTGCCCTTGAAACAAAAAGTGTAGTCTCTCGTTCCTGGGATTCGAGATTGTAAATTCTACAATCGTCTCTTACACCGGTCTATCCACTGCGTACTGGCAAGCGCTGAGATTGGAGGCCGGATTCTGCACGCTCGCGTATCCAAAACTCGAGTGCTGCTTGGCTTTCAGTCTCAGACTGGCAAGACTGGAGTTACAAGTGTCCCGGTAAACATACGGAGGTGTCGGTGGGGCGTAAGGACACGCCGACGTGGGAACCCCCGAATTTAGAGAGGGGTTGCTGAGGTTATTCAAGTTATTGAGGCTGTTTAAGCTTGATCCGGGCACGCCGGTGACAGCAGACGGAACCATACTGGAGGACATGCTCATTGAAGAGATGGAGTTAGGTGGGGAGAACATGGTCTGAGAAGACAGCGGATTGACGTTCATGGAATTGAAAAAGGGGAAGCTTTTGGTAGACAGAGAGGCCGACGTGAGCCCTTTTGCAGCCCAGTTGTTGTACGTGTAGCTGGGATACATGTCATCGTATGGCTGCATAAGTCCGTTGAATTGAGGACCGAAACCGTTTTTACACAGTTCTGCCTGTTGGTTCCTCTCCCTTTTTCTCCATTTTGCCCGTCGATTCTTGAACCACACCTGCAGAAAAAAATGAGACTCCTTATTAGACTACATAATTAATTATTTCCTGAGACAATGAGAACAATTAAACCAACAATTAGTGGGCATATAAGTTTTCAGAATTGCTGTCACCGCAGGCTACTGCTCGATTTGTTTTCGGTAGATAAATGATAAGGGTGGTGGTGTCAAACTCTGTTAGGATCCCTAATTAAATCGCCTTTTATCAGTCACCCGGAATCTTGTCTGATCCTGGGAATCCCAATACACATCCAGTCTTATAGCGGTCAATGGGCCGCCCGACGCTTCAAATGTGTATTCTCTTTAAGCAGGCGGAGACACACTAACCTTAAGTATATACGACACGAGAATGACAATCACAAAATACAAGCTTTACACCTCTTAAAAGGCGACTGTGTGACTCCATTAAGGTCTGTCATCGTTAGGGTGTCACTTGTGTTGATTGCAAACAATTTGGCTCACCCATAATTATCCTGTAACCAAACAGTGACAGATTTATATTTAAATGATTAAATAAAGTCATATTTAGCATGTAACCTAAATTAAGATTGTAGTCCATATGGCGCCTATATAGTTAAATAGGCCTATAAAAGTTTTTATATGTATTAACAAAATAGTTTTATTAAATAGCCTATAACTCTAACACAATACTAAGTTAATTATATTATTATATAACGAAAAATCGTTTATTTGTAAAAGGCTAATCCTAGGCCTCCAAATTTGTGTACTTTTTATTTTTTATTTAAATATAAAAATTGGACCTTGAATTGTGGGATTGTTTCCAAAATAAATAGGGCATTATCACATATAATTAAAGTGTAATTTAATTAGTCAAACTTACTCTGACTCTGGCCTCTGTTAAATTAGTCCAAACAGCGATCTCCTCTCTGGTGGACATGTCCGGATAGCGATTTCGCTGAAAAGTGGCCTCCAGTTCCTGGAGCTGTTGGCTAGTAAAATGCGTTCGTTGCCGCCTCTGTCTCTTCTTTTTCGATGGGTCATCAGTCGAATCTTCGTTTTTACTCTGTCCCTTTTCTTTCTCTGTAATGCAAAGTAATTCAGTATTTTAAAATAAATGTTTAATCCAAGAGGAACAATTTTTACGCTTCGGGCTCTGTTTTGACACATTGGAGAAGTCTGGGTGAATCTGGGTGGGGGTGATCAATCTAATTCCGTTTTACTGAATTGAAAATATTTGACATCATAGTAACAAGTAGGTTCCCTGGTAACAATGTAACGGGCTAATTTAATTAATGATGTTCCTGAACTAAATTTCCCGCTAACGTTCAACCGTAATTTATTGCAAAGCTAAAATTCCACGCGCGAGTGTTCTAAAATCAAGGTTTGAATATATTTTACCCACAAAGACCGCGTCGCGTCTTTCACGTCATAGAAAGAACATTAGCGGTAGAGAATGTTTGTATTATTCCATACAAAACGCAATGCCGCAGTGTAAACATTTGTGAGAAGTCCACATTTTCTCACACAATTTAAGTAAATAAAGCCCTGTCAGAGGACATGACTTATGTAGCCTACTTCAATAGCCCTATGAATCAACTAACTGCCAGCTCCATGTCTTTATATTTGCATGCCTCGCACTGTAACCTACTGTTTTCAAATTGAGGGAGAAGTTTTAAACGGTTTCTCTTCAGAGGCAGTACACCTAGCCGACACCAAACCCCGAAAACACCCCAGTTAAAAATCTCTTCAGAGGACCAGGGCTTACCTACGGACTCTGGACTGGAGGTGTCTGAAACCGTGTGAACCTCCAGCCTGTGTTTAGAGTCCACAGACCGCTGGAGCGGTTGCAGACTAGAGGCCATCGTAAGCGGCGCGTGTTTGCTCCCGGTAATGTGGTGATGGTGGTCCAAACTCAACGGATCCTTCATAGAGGTCATGGATAACACAAGCGATTTACGGACGGTTCGCAAGCAGATATAACTTCCTCAGCGAAGGTCACACATATAGAAACAAATAAATAAATAAAAGAAATGGATGTGTCCCGTAGTGAAGTATCGGCAAGCGTTGTCAGTGCTCCTTTCTCACTTAAACCACTCAAAGCGACACTCCTCAAACGGCTGTTATCGTAAGAAAATAAACCCAGCACTGAAGAAAGATCAAGTTTTTTTTTTCGTTTCGACTGGGTAAAATATATCTCGGTTTCAGCCGAGAGCTACAAGGAGAGCCAGAGTGACAGGGACAGGTATGTGATATTATATCCACTTGCATACACACACACTCTCCTGCACATCACAGCGCTCGCTCTTCATTTCAGCTGTCCTTCTCTCCGTCCAACCGAGCAGCTCTATGCGTCCTGACGTCACACAGACTCCGCCCACAATCTGACGGAACATTACAGCCTATACTTCACAGATTTTATGGCCAACCGACTAAAAAATGGCCCAAATAAATGAGAAAATGCATGCTTTTCCCCCTTTAAAGAGCATGTAAATAAAGAGAGCCTGTGCAAGCACTAGTGGCTTCCGAGAAAGTAAAACGTGTTAAAGAAATTTCTCATATTCTAGAACACCTGAACTTTTTTTTTTTTTTGGTGGTGCAGGTAATACGTTTTATTAACATTTTAACTCCGACAAAAACTACTGTCAAAAGTAAATTAAGCTCAGCAAATGACACAACTAAAGTACAATAGCGCCCTGGAAGATGCTCATTTATGAATGAAAGTTCCGCTTTTATCACATTAATTTGATGAGTCTTCACAACAATGGGTTGACAGCGTATCAAATACCGCGTTACAAATTCATTTGTAACAAATGATCTCAGTTAGGTGGGTGCATTGTGGCTATTAAATGATAGGCCTTTCTGTAGGCCTTTATAAGAAGCAGGAAAAGTTTTCAGTTTATTCCTGCTTGCATTGGTTTAACAATTTAATTTAAAGAAGCACTTTGACGAGATACACTTGTGCGCCTCGTGCCCGTGATTATTTTGGGGGAGAGAGCACCCACTTTGATTTTCTGAGTATGTTACATTTAATCTGACAAGGCGCTCATTTGCTTAGGAATTTTAAACGGGCGTCTTTAATGACTTCAAGTTCCTTCACCTTGTTGTCTCAAATTCCTCCAAAACATTGCAATAATTTATATACGTTTAGTAACTGCATTGTTATTAAAAACAATTTATTAGATTGATTTTAATTGAGGTTATTTATATATTTTTTGTAATTTATTATAGGCCTAATTTAAAGTTTTTTTTAAATACATTAGCTACATTATAAAATAACAGGGGAGAAAATGCTTTTCCTAGTTGGATTTCTTTTAGAGTTCTGATGACATTTTAGTTGTCATTTAAATAAAACTTCACAATAAATATGTAATAGGCCTATATATAAAAAAGAAAAGAGGAAGCGGCAAATCCGATTGCATTGTTGCAAGGTGATTGCGTCTTTCATATTAAAAATCAATAAGTGAGGAAATTAGTGTAACTAAATGATATAACACACTTTATTTTCTCTCGCTTCGCTGTTTTCCTGAGAAATCATCTGAAATGTCAAACACACCAAGTAGGGGAAAAAATAGAAAATGCCGTCAGGCGCTTATGAAAATGCCCCTACCGTCTCCATCTCTGACTTTGATATTATTAATTTATGTCATAATATATGATCCAGGAACCGACAAATCTTGTATGTACAGCACAGGTCTTTTTGCATGAGAATGTGACCTTGCGTTCAACGCGTTTGCGCCCTGACACTGCACGATATTAAATATCATGTTTCGCTTTGTTTTCTCATGCTTGCCATTCAGTTGTATTTTATTTATTTTGAAAATAAAATATATAGGTTATATATATATATATTAAATATACAAACCATTAAATAAAAATAATGATTATTCTAAACCTCAGGCAGATTAAAATATAATATTTTACGCGCAGAAATATTAATTGTGCGCATTAAAATTCTATCTAGGTAAAAGTTGCAGAGCTCGATTCTTGTTAAACGCACTGATAGATGTGGACTAGATTATTGCTCTGTATTTATTTTGGACCCTCAAAATGCTTCAGAGCGCTCTCACTGCCTGCTGTGGATTATTGGCCATGGCGCACCACAGAGCCATTAATTACCAATTCAGTCAATATAAGGGAGACGACAAAGCCTTTTCCATAGGATTAAGAGGACATTAGATTCTTCCATTAGTATATTCCTCCTCACGAGGAGGCTTTCATTACACATTTACTTTTCCCCTGAGTCTATCTAACAAGCGCTGCATATATTACTGCAGAGGAGACGAGATTGTCGGTTAATCAAGCCGCTCCAAAGTCTTTTCCCTCTTACGTCGCTGTTTGCATTTTATGCTCACTTTTTCCTTTTATTTGTTATCTGCATTAGGCTTATATCTGTATGGGTTCATAGCCAATATTAAATGACAATGGGAAATGGTATATAATTACAAACGGACTAACGCGGCTAAATAAGTGTTATGATTGGTTCCTAGTTTGCTTTAATTAGTTTAATGAATATGCCAGATGGTATGGAGACCGGCCACACGTTAAGTACCGGCCTACTTGCAGACTGCACATTTCTTCCCTTAGAGTTTAATTTATTTTTACAATTCTGTTAAAATTGTCATTGTGGAAACTTGTTATTTTTATATTTTTGTGCTTAATTTACCCGTCTACCCCTCTATTATACTGAAATATTATTTAATCTATATCTGATTTTTATTATTTTAATTTCCACTTGTTTACGTTTTCATTGAGGACGCACGTGAACAACAAATAGGCTACATTTGATCACCGGGCATTTTGAAGTATCGAATCATTGTTATTTGAACAAATGAAACATATTTAAATCACAGGTCTCTAAAATCTCACAGACGTTTCTTTAAAATCCTAAATTCGGGGTGTCGTAAGTCATTCTTACTTATCCGTGTATGATCCTGTCCTACCACCAGATGTCCATCTCTGACTATAAACGTCTACTGGTTCGGCTTTCCTAATAACCAGTCATACGTCAAACACCAAAGGTGGTTCACAAACATAGACCAGCTTTTCGATTAGTATTTTATGTAGGCCAGGCGATGTTTAATTAAACCAACCAAGGACATTAATGAATCCATATCTTCTCTGGAGATTTAACAAGGAAGGGGGGCTTGTCATTCACCAAGATCTTCTTACCTAGTTGAGCACACGTTGATGCAAGTTTGCGGCAGTGGGAGTCCATTTGTTAGATTATACGTTGGGCACCTGTGGAAAAAAGAGAAATGTTTATTTGACATTTTATTAAAGTGTTGATATTATGTCAGCAATAGTCATATGCGTAGGCCAACTTCTGTTTGAGAATGTTTAGTTGACCGGATGGGCCGCTCAGTGATGATGTATTTCAAACCCGTTGTCATGGGATGTGCACATTCCTCATCATTTGTTTTGAAATCCCTTAGCGCTTGCTCGAGTCCTTCCTAATTAAGACTCGTGTCTCCAAACGCACATGAAAACAAGGCACAAAGAGCGTGCACCGCGTGTGTGTGTGCGGTGAAAGAGAGCAGTTTGAGCGCTAGAAGTTGAGTGATTCCGCGGTAAAATCAGGGGATTAGTGTCTGATTGAGATGTCTGTCGGTTGGATATTACAAAATTCATTATCGCAGCTCTATACTAACCCGATATGAAGTAACACAGATGGGCCTTTATTAGCCCAGGCTTCAGCTGTTTGCTTATGATAATTTCAGTCGGAAATTTGCATGCAATCCTGCTGTTAACCGTTTTCCCTCTCCATTTTTCTATCTCCGAATGCAACGCTTTACTTTAGCCCTCCCCTTATATCACCTGCCTCGCATCTGTGCCTTTAGTCAAAGGCTTGAGACTTTGGAAATTAAATTTGTGTGCGTTTCTTTGTATATGTGTGCCGCATAATATGCAATTCGTGCGAGGGCGAAAGTCATTAATCTAAATACGATTTGTATAAAGTTAGGAAATAATTTTAATTAATTGTTTATAATAATATACCAAACAAATTAGACTGTGAAATTAAAGGCCAGATAAGTTGTGTCTTAGTTCATCAGCGTGTTCATCCGTTCCGTTTTGATTTGGGATACTTGGCTATATTGGTAAATATATTATTGTTTTTTGTTATTATTTTGGTTATTATTATTATTTTTGTTTTGCATTGTTTTACGCGAATGTAATACAAATGTCATGTTAAATGCGTACTATGACAAGACCATTTTCAAACAGGAAAAGGTAAGAAACAAAACATTATAATATGGACTACATCAATGCAAATTCATCAACATGGCAGAAAATATGTATGTACAAAACTAGAATTATGTAGAATTTTGTGATATTAGTTATTTTTATGTAGTATTTTATATTTCAAATTAAGTTTACACAGTAACAGCAAAACCGTTTTACTTCTTTACGAATTTAGTTCTGATGGATCCATTGGGGAAAATATTTTCTTTTTATATTTTGTTTTTTTTAAACTGGTGACATTGTTTAATAGTAAGGATAATACTATAATATTCTTAGAGACTTGCGGGGCTTTGAAAATGTATTAATAAAGTGTTTACTTCAGTTTGATTGTGTTTGTGAATTTTTTTTAGCTAACTGTAATTTATTCTGGTTTATTAGTAAACGAATAAAACGAAACAACTGTATTAGTTTATAGAAATGTTTCAGTGCAAGACAAGAGCGCATTCAATTCAGAAATAACGGAGCATTTGCCTAAATGTAAATTTAGCTCAGATGTAGTTATTCAATGATGTCTTATTATCCAGTATGACATTATCATATTATATAATAATTAAATTTACATTTAATTAGCTCACCCGTTTAATCGCAAAGGTTAAAACAAAAGTAATTTATTTTAGAAATGTAATTTAAAAAGCATTTAAAAGGTTGTTTGCTGGTTGTGAAAGCAAGTTTCGTTAGCACGATTTATTTCTGTTTATACTAACCAATAATATGTGTGTTATTGTAAATTACACGCTATAAGTATAAAGTTTTGCTAGTCCAGTGTGTCCCACAGTGTTAACGATATATTATAATAAACTGCAAAGTCAAGGTGAGACCTGCCAGAGCATCACTTATCATGCCTCTCCATCTAACTTCGCTAAAGCTGAAGTTCACCCGTGGCTGGCAACCCAGAGGTGGAACGAATTCCTTCACTTGCATTATCTCACATTCAAGATAGGGTGTCATGTGCACTTACCAGTGGTTGTTGAAAAGCGGCGCTTTGCTGCCGAGCCAGTCTTGGTTTTCTTTTTCTTTTATAAAAAAAATATAAATTCCACACCACTGAACAAGTTTATCTTTGCCCTTGATGTTGTCCGGGTGCATAAACTGTTGCTACCAGGTCCAAAACGAGCGTAACCTCTTCTTCCTCAGTGAAAACGATTAGGGATATATCTGGGTTCTTGCGAAGAACGCGAAAACAGGCGTATGTTACCTTCAACCACTCTCATAAGTTGCTTTAGTAACTCATATTTTCTGCAGAGCCTCCACGACTGCAACTTTTTTCCGCAGAAAGACGCAGAGAGTGGTGCATTTCCCCCTCTCACGAGCTTTGACTGTCAGCGCGTGGGCGTGAGTGAGAGTTTGTGTGTATAAGCGCGTGCGTGTGCATGCGTGCCACAGTGGGTGTGTTTGTATGCACAACCAACACCTCGAGTGTGTGAGGGGTGAACTTTGTGATGCGAAACGGTAGGCTAAATTAGACAACAAATTAGCCATTAAAACACGGTAATACGTTAATTCAACCAGCAAATTTAATCCGACGAACGCGAAAACACTCATGACTGAATATGGATCAAATCAAGGTAGATATTTTATTTATGTAGCTATAATTAAAACGGCCACTCTCATAAGACTAAGTTAATTTCGTCTTATGTTATTGAGTACCAGAAATACCGACTGACATGAAATCCAAAAACGCAACGCTTTGAAATGAACATGTAGACTAGGTTATAATAGTTTTAAGGTTAATTTTTTTCGCATTCCTATTATTAATAACATATAGGCCTATTTTAAAACATACATTTTATTATTATAATATTTTAGTGTTTATATTCTAGCTATTTTAAAATTATGGCTACCAGAATGGAACAAAATATGTATTGGCCTCTTAATATGATATTTTAATTATTGTATGGGGTCCATAATAAACTATACCACACGTAGTTGTTACAATCTGACAGTCTCATCCAAAACTGAGAAGGCCTTTGCAGAATATGATAGTAATCCTCGGCTAACAACAAAAGGAGTAGTTTTTAAGTAGCCTAATTTACTTGTATTTTTTGATAATAATACATTTTAACTGAGAACATTGCTAAAATCTTCGGTCAGGAATGAAGTGAACAGCTGGCTTGGATGCAAATGATCTTTAAAGATCCGCGCGCACCGGACTGATTTCCATCAGCATCTTACGCGAGCAAAGCAGACCGGACGCCTAATCCGTTTTTTACATTGTGGGTCATACACCCATTAAGCAAGTAATTAATGCGCTCGGCCATGGGGGAATTCCCAAGCCTGTGTTGGAATACCCCACTCTCTCTGTCACAGCTTTAAAGGCCCGGGAGCCTAAAATGACAGCATGTTTATCTATAATTCTGCACGCGGATTGTTGTTATTATCTACTGCAGTTACCTGATACAAA
>JAUCMT010018139.1:0-5000 GCA_032357475.1 Enteromius thamalakanensis | reverse complement strand
AGGTTGTGATGATTCCTCAAGGCTCCTGTACCTCAGCCATCAAAGCCACTTTACTGTGGATCAAAGCCTTTGTGCTGGTGTATGGTGCGTGTGTTGTGTGTGTGAGAGAGAGCTAAAGTCCCGTTCATTTCAGCAGAGGCCAGGGTTAAGCATCATTCAGACTTTAATCTAGCATGGCCTGCTCCTCTGAGCCTGTTCATTGTTGGTATGATGTTTCACTCACAAGCATCGCTGCAATGCGTTTGAAGTATCTGACCCACTTATGTGCTTATAGTTGAATTGTTTTTGACTTTGCCTAATGGTAAAAGGATGTTTCAATAACATTGGTTATGCATATTTGAACCAGAACTGTTTTGCTGGTGTATTTAGTGCTGCTAGGTACAGCAAAACAGCAATACCACTGCACGTTTACCTCATGATCTTTAGGTAGCTGCACTGTGAAAAGCATCGAAGCCCACAAAGCCACTATAAATATCCAAAACTAAGAAGTCTTTCTTTAAACCCCAGCAGGGTGCTACTCACTAAAATCTCAAGCTTGCTGGCAGAATGCGTTTATGTTTGGTAGCATGTTCCTGTCTAAGTTTCAAGATACGCCTGATTATACATGTCAGCTGAATGGATTTAAACATGATTAAGCACTATTGTTTAATTCTAGAGCAGTTGGAAAATAAGCCTATTTAAAAAAAAAAAATAGTGGCTCGCTCCTTTAAATTTAAACAGATTTTATTGTGCTGATGATAATATAAATCGAGATTAAATCTATATAGCAAGCCGTCAAGTTTAACTGTTTCTCTGTTTGCGTCGATTGCTTTACATCATACGTCGTACATCAAGTCAGAAGTCATGGGAAAAATTGAAGTCAGTTATTTATGTTAAAAATTGAAAACGAGAAATATTTTTGTTATCTGCTTCAGAAGACATGTGATAACCCCCAAGGGCGTATAGGTTTGTTTCCGATTTACGGAGCTTCAAAATAATGGCTGCAATCCATGAGCATTATCAAACTTGGAAGCTTACAAAACTGTGTCCATCTGAAAGAAGAAATATATACACCTAGGATGGCTTGGGGTGAGTAAAATATGCGTCATTTTTAGTTTTGGGTGAACTATTTATTTAATGGTTATGACCAAACATTTTTACGGAATTTCATAAAACTCAATCAAAGATAATCAAAGACGACTGACATGTAAGCCTACAGAATTTACAGCATTACATACTGTATAGGCATCCCCAAGTAATTTTCATTACCATAAAGGGCAACCATCAAAGATCTAAAAATGTTAAAGTCACACCAGTGTCATTTAATGTGCGGCAAATACATTGAAAGGTAATAGCTGTAATTCATAGAGGGCGACAGGCATCATAAATTCCATTCTGACTGTCTGTGATTTGTTGAGTGCTACATAGTTCTGAATAAATGCCTAATGGGCCGAGCTTAAGCGTTATCATAATTTATTTTGATGGCAGGTGCTGACCTCGTAAATTTTGGTTTCCAAGTTTATTCCAAGTATATTCCAAAGTTTCCAAGGGGTCTTGATGGCACCTTGCTCTCCTGCATGGCAAGTAACTCCTGGTATGTACCAAATGCAGCAAAACATCAAGTGGGCTTTCCCAAGTTAGAACACAAACTCTCCCCCCGAGTTTATTCTAACTTTTCTTTTTTGTTGTTGTTGTTTTTTAAACTCTGAGGTATTTCTTTAAGTTTTAAAACTGCAACAGCATGTGTTATATTTATGTTAACTTGTTTAAACAGGTTGTAGGCTGTATTTTAGAATTATATTAGAAATTTATATCATTATTGATCTTTAAAATAAATAATGGCACATTCTGTGGATAAAGTTTTGCATAGATCAAAGCCGCATCTGCCTTTCGCTAAGTGCACTGGAGAACTTTGCCAAGCGTAGCTTTTGTCTTATTGGTGTATAACAATGCAACGCTCAAGGCTGCTTTGAGTGTTCAGTCTGCTCCCTGTGTGTGGCAATAGCTCAATGCGAGTTGTCACGCCACTACTTGGCTAACAGGAGGAGTTCTGCTTCTGTCCAAGCGCCCTTCAAAGATGACGGATGTAATTCAAGGTGTGTGGAACCCCACATACCAAACGAGTGTGTTTGTCTGTGGTGCTAAAGTTACAAGGACAAAATTGCGTGGCCCTAACATCACACACGTGCTTACAAATCAGTGATTTGCCAAAGGGCATTTAGACTTATCACCTTCTCAAAGGCTCTCGAAAGCTTCACACGTGTAGTTGCTGTAGCCAAAACTCAGCTTCATCAAATTAGGCATGAATCCTCTGTTTTAGGTCCGTCTGTGTAGAAAATGACTTCATTTTGCATGTCTGGAAGAGGGTGAAAAGTTTTGGCTCCTACCACAGTCACCCCCAGCGGGACTTTCTCATGTGTCCGTTCTCTTACGTGATGAATAGGTACCTTGACAAGAAAGAATTTTCATTATTGTCATTATTTGTTCTTATTGCCTCGCATTCCTGTGGCGTGAGTCTGTACAGCAGACAAGTCTTTGAAATCACCTTGTGTATCTTGATAGAGTTATCTGGACTCTGACAATGAAGGGTATTCGAGAGGAGGATGCTCTGTGATATTTCTGGCCTCGTCTTGCTGGGGGGGGAGTGTAATTTTCACCCTAACCCAACCTTAGGCTTGTAAATGTCTGTCCAATTCTTTTCTCCGTTTCTCAATGTACATGAGAATGAAAATCAATCACACTTTACATTACAAATCACAATATATGTAATTGAAGTATTTTTCTTCCCTGCATAATATTTGCACGTGTCCATGATGAACAAAAGGATTTTTTCATATTTTCGTGCCAAATCTTTAGATATGTAATCTAAAACGTAGTCTAAAGAAATGTAATCTAAATGTCGAAATAAAGTTGATTTGAAATAGTTATATAGTTAAAATATTTTCAAGAAAAAATGCCTCTTAAAATGTCAGGTTGTGTGACTGTTGTGTATATAAAAAAGTATGTCTTAACAATAATAAGAAATAATATAATATAAAAAAAATATATATATACAAATCATTAATTATTCATTCTAAAATACCAGTTAAATAACAGTTTCAAATGAGCTTCATGTCATTGATGTAAGCTGATGTTACCTCTGGCCTTGTGAACCTGGTTATGTGGCATATACGTGAAAATCCTTCAGCTTGTGGTGGGCTTGGCTGTGCTGCTGGACGCTGGATGACCCCTGACCCCTCTTTCTAGGGTTGATTACTGAAGGATGGAGGCCAGTTGTGACACCAGCAGGGTCACTTTGGAGCCCTGAACCAGCTGCCTCAGCACAATTCCAGCTAAAGATGAAGCCAATCGATCCCATGTTTTCCCATCCCTCATTACAACATACAGTATTTACATCATACATCAAGTGAAGTTGATTGATGACTAATACCGTGATTGAGATACAGAAACGTGTAAAAATTGAATCTGACGTAAATCCGACCTAACAAACCTTAATTTTGCAATTGTCTGCTTTGATACCTTGGTGTTTTTCTTCCTACGTTTTGAGGTTTATAGTTCTGTTTTGTTTTGACAAGTCTTGTTTTCTTCTTTTCCTTTATCATCTACCCACACTGATTTCCCCTGCTGACCCAATGAACATGCCAGGCAATAATGGCGCCATGGCAACACGCTGATGACTTGGGGGGGCTAGACTGGCACCTGTTGGACCCGATGCTCTCTCATGCAACGCACTCCTATCGAAGCACTTTACAAGGTGCAAAGAGCCTAAACCATAACAATTGAAATCTGAGATGAACGGTCAGCTGCAGTCATCAATCATCTTTCAATCAATCATTGTCACCCCTGCTGCTCCGAAAGCCATGCCGGCCCGCCTATGGCACCTTGGGGACTAGAACATGCTGTATTCTAAAAAAAAACTTTCCTCCATTGGCAATATAAGAGCTTTTTTCTTGATTGGAGCAAACTCAAATCTGAAGATAATGGTCTAGACTCTATGTAAACGTGTGCTCAAGAGTAAAAAGATGAGTTCCTGCCTGAAAGAATGTAAAATGATGCATGGTTATTTTCCTGTAGGCTCTTAATAGTTAGACTGAAGGATTTCACATCTCTTGATTGGAAGGTCTTGGTGTTTCATCATGTCCGTAAGACCAAGATATGTATCTCAAGGAGGAGTTAGCAAACAGTCTGTGACCTCAGTGTTTCAAAAGGGTGGGAATCCCTAATGAAAATGAGTCTGAGCATCTGAGTGGGAGTGATCCATAGAAAGTGGCTTCATCTCCAACACCTTGAAAACTTTCATCTAAAATCATATTTAAGAATGTCTGAACCTGAAGCGTTGAAGGCTTGTGTGCTCGGTTTAATTTGTGCTGTGGTTGGTGATTGTAAGAGATCTCTGTGCTTGCCGACAAGCAGATACTTTTGAAAAGGACACCGCATGAAATGAACAGTAATCCTTAGTGCTGAAAAAATCGTCTGCACAGCAAATGGGAATTCCATCAGAAATTGCAGGATCATTTATTATTTATTGTGTCCCTGTGATGACTTGAGTATAGGTGATGCGGGGCCAAAATGTTGGAAATGGAAGTATATCACAAGAGATTAGATTCAAATCGTGTGAGGCTCGGTCAAGTAGAAATACAAGGTTTTAAAAATATATCCGCTTGTGTGCTTTGAGTAATTAAAAAAAGTATTTGCCTTTTACTTGAGTATGGTTAAAAAAGATCTTTCCATGTTTAAAATGTAATATCTATCTATCTGTCCATCTATCTATCTGTCCATCTACCTATCCGTCCATCCATCCATCCGTCCATCCGTCCGTCCGTCCGTCATCCAATATTATTAGAGATATCTATCTGTCTATCTGTCTATCTGTCTATCTATCTGTCTGTCTGTCTGTCTGTCTGTCTGTCTGTCTGTCTGTCATCCAATATTATTAGAGATGATATCTTTCTTTCTTTCTTTCTTTCTTTCTTTCTTTCTTTCTTTCTTTCTTTCTTTCTTTCTTTCTTTCTTTCTTTCTT
>JAUCMT010018130.1:0-20260 GCA_032357475.1 Enteromius thamalakanensis | reverse complement strand
ACATAATTAAAAATGTCCTCATAAGTTATATCAGGCCACTTCTTCATTTCATCCTCCCAATGTGTTTTGCACCACGGGTGTGGTAAATATTTACTCTAGTTTTGTATAATAGTTGTCTGTGTGTGCTCCCACGACATCGCTCTACACGCTTCTTACCTACCGGCTCCTGAAAGGGAAGTCTAACACATTATAAGGAAATACGTCATCGTTTTTACTTCTGCGTTGCAAAATAAGGTAGATATAAAAGGGATAGGACATAAAAAGTAAATATCCAAACATAACTGCTAATCAAGTTGAATTGCAACAAATAAAAAAAAAACAATAAATATAACAAAAAAGCAGGTATTGCGATGATTGCCTGTGTGATTTCTAAAAGATATTTTATTGAGCGTGATATCTGACAATATTGTCTGTTCGAGCCCTGCCTTTGGCAGAGACAACAAGCACTATAAACACATCAGTTGGGTTGTGCTGTATCTTACCGTAGTCTGTGATTCAGAAGCTCAATTTATTCAAAGGTTTGCTTTTCTTTTTTCATAGACTTTTGTGACTCTTGATAAATTCTGTAATCTGTAGCAGTAAATAAATATAGTTACATAACAGAATGTGTGTTTATAAAGCATTTACATTGTATTTATTTCTTTTTTAAATGGTTTGAGTGACGTGTGTGTAAGAAATTAAAAGCAAGCTAACTCAGTTTCTAAAACCAATATGAGAATCAATTCTGAAATTCTAAGAATAAATCCAGATTTGTAGCAATGGAACGATTTTCAGTTCAGTTCAACAGTTGTCTTTATGATACAGAATTGAATTTTAAACACTGAATAAGAGCAAGGCTAATGTTTCCTGTATCACAGGTCACTGTCAGACACACTGATGTTTGTTTAACGGTGTGTGTCACCTCCAGCAGGAGCGGAAAAGAAGGGGCATTATGAAATGAATACTTACCACTGATTTCTTTGTGAACAGTGATTGTTTGAGGAGCTTGGGAACATCTGAAGACACAGAACTGTCTGGATTGTCCTTTGAATCCTCCTGTTCAGGTTCACAGAAATAGTCAGTTGTCAAATACTTACCATAACTTTGAATTAAAAACAAAATTTCTTAACAATATGATGTGAACAACTTAACCGCAATTTTATACTTTTTAGACTAATATGTGCAATGATTTAGGCTACTTCCATGCATGACATGTAAAAATAAGATCAAATAATGAATTTAAATCACCTTCTGTCTAGCTGATTGTCTCCTGGCACACGTCATGATGCTTTCTCAGTCTCGTGATGCGGTGTTTAAACCTGCTGATCCTTTGGTTGGGTTTATCTGGTCTGTGTCAAAGGCTAAATAAAACCGTTAACACATACCGTACACCTCATTACCTCACAATTAGGGAACATGTGTGGATACGCCTATGAACAACTACTTGCTATAAAGTTAAATATTAAATACTATGATGACGTGTTTTTTTACCTCCTGTTCACGAGTACGACAAAATAAACAGTTAATGCCCACTAACACGCTGATTCCGTAACGCAGACATGAACTTGCGATTATCGTTATTGAAGTTAACGTTACCACTAAACTTTTTAATTATGAATATGAGACGTGCATAAAACGAATTGCCATGCGCTCTGAGGTAACGTTTAGAACAGACGTGCCTTTAGGTTAATCCTTGCAAATAGACCTATGACAGTACGGTCAGACTGCACATTTATGTACAGTTACATGACCGCGATAAAGTTAGTTTGACGTGTGACAATGATTAGACATCGGTTTCAGAATTAAACTGTTTGCGCCTGTTTCTCAAATTTCAAACTTAAACTCAAATTTGGTCAGATGGACATAAATATGTCTTAATATAAGGCTTAATTACTAAAAATAATTAAACTACATAACATTATACTATAAAACCAATACTAAAATGTTCAGAAAAACATCTCTGTCAATGCACAAGACTCTGTTAATTGAATATATATTCTGTTATATAGCGCTTTATTTACTGTGTATTGCCATACACCCAAAGCGCTTTACAATCATATAGGGGGGTCTCTCCTCAACCACCACCACCTTACATTGATTATGTTCAGGGATTCGTAGCATTTCAAATATATGTTGTTAAAATACAAAATAATATTTTGTTTTTAAATAACTAATTTTAATTTAAACACATTTAAACTTAAATCAAAAAGATTAAATGTATTGAAATACAAATGACATTTTCATAGATACTTAATAGCTACAAATTACAAATTAAAGTCTATTTAAAATGCATGGCAATACTAAGATTAAATATATTTATATATAAAAAAGCATTTAAAAAAATAAATTGAGCCACTTTTTGGTAAATCACTTGGTAAAGCACTTAGTGAGACTGATTTGTGTTTTTATTTTTAATATGTTTTTTTTTTAACACGCAAATGCGTAAATTATTATTGGTTAGGCGCTATAACTTTTAAAACATCAGCTGAGCAGTGTTCAGGTAAAATGAGCCACTCATCAGCTAAAATGAGTCATTTTAACAAACAAATGCAAAGGAAACCAGTCATTTCTGATAAAACAAATCAATTAACTTTAATTTGAACTCATTTTAACAAACATAACACATTCAAGTGTTGATCTAATAATTCATGAACTACAACACAGACTAAAAAACAACTACAATTAATTCATTAATGAAACATTTTGACAGAATTTTGCAAATGAAACCATCCTCATCAAAGATACCATTCTCTTCAACACAGCTTTCATGAAACCAGGCAGAAGATGGATTGCATTTTACCCATTCCTCAGTACCCATTCAACCTGTGCAGGTGTGTTTCGGTCGGTATGTGAGTGTGTGTGCATCTCTCTCTCTCACACACACACACACACGCACACACTGAAACACATATGTATGTGTGTTTGTGAGTGACACAGATGATGGCCCATTTTAGCTGAAACAGGGTCGATTATGGTGCAGGCTCCCCCTTGGATCGCGAGAATGTAATCCAAGGCCACTCTGTTCTGTAAGATCATTATCTTGTGTGAAGCGAGAGTGTCTGTGATGTTGTCTAGGGCCAGAGCTGTATCGAGCTAATTTCTGTACAGAATTTGATAAGCTTCTGACTTGATCCAGGGCCTGCATGACACCATAAAACGTGATTAAGATTATAAGAGTTCTTGACCACCACGTTTGAGCACAAGTGAGACCATCCTGCAACCTAACTTCAGCTTCTCCCTTTATGACAGACCTTCTCTTGCCCATGATTTTTCCTTGGTGCATGAAAATGATGCTCCAGCCTCGACTCCACTGGGTGAAGTTCCTCATGAACGTTGGAGCTTTGTGATCCAAATGAGAACCAAATCCCATGTGGACATTTCTCCATCAGCAGGAAGAAAGGAAAAGGACTTAGACGTTTGTCTCCACAAGACATCATCTTTCCCAAGATGCTTCTCAGTAAATCAGTGGTGTATGATTCCTCCACCGACTGGTACTTTCTGGTTATGTGGACAACAGTTTGAAATGCTTTGCAGTGATTGGCTCAAAATTCCAGAGGGGCTGGGCCCCCAAAACCTTAAATGGCCCATTTTACCTGATATCACCCTATTTGAAATACTGCCCATCTCTGATTATGTTTTATGCCTGATCCAAAACAAGGCTATGAGATCTCTGATCTTTTGCATACATTCCTTTTTAAAAATTGACTTTATTTTATTCAGATTTGTATTTTTAAATGCTATGCTGAATATTAGGGGTGTCCTGATCGAGTACAAGTCATTTGATTTTGAGTATCTGCCGATACCGAGTCCCGATCCGATACTTGTATAATACATAAAGAAAGACTAAAGAAGAGCGAAGAAACAAATACAGGATGTTCATTATTTTTTTATTTAATTCAACTTATTTTAACATAAATCTCTGTTAACAAACAGAGCACTTCTATGAGGTAGCTTGAACTATTAAGTATAAATAACATTTCTTCACTTTTGAACTTTAGTGCAACAGTAAATATGAAAAAAGTTTAATTTGTGCTATCTTGGCTGTAATGTCCTGCGCCTTCACGCTGTCACGGGGCATTTTTTCTCTCCTCTTCAAACTCTCAGGTTTGTTTTCCACCTCTTGCAATCCCAAGTTTACATATCTCACAGTTTGCTATGGCAGTGTAGTTAGGGCTGTTGTTAACATATCGCGCAATGATTGTCGTGCAGCTCTAAATGTTGTTGTCATCAGCTTTGTAATACCTTCACTCCAGTATTATGAAGCTTCAGACCCAGAGACCCAAATGCACTCTCAGACATGCACCTCCAGACCTGTTGTCATTTAAGACAGTGTCACCTGCTGTCACATTTGTTTTGTAGCCTTTTTTCCCACTGATTTTAGGCATACATTTTGGGTAGGAGTAGGTTTAAGGGTAAGGATTGGGATAAGTTTATATTTTTGGACAGTAATGTTGATCCAGGATCATGTCTTACTTGGCAAAATCATAGTGACCTTTCCAAGTTATGTGTCGCATCCTCAAGACAACTTAGTCGTCAGCTGTCAAGTTGTCAGAATCCACATTTTTTTCTCATTACCTGAAATGAAGGAAGTTTAATTGTTAACGAGCTGTTGGTAAAGGCTCCAGAGGATTTTTAAAGTGATATTTCAGGAGACGGTCTAATATACATTTTTGTTAAACCTTCATTATGGATCCCGGGTTACAACATTACTACACCGCAAATGTTTCGAAATATTATTGTTAATTGTTTCCGTCCGTGTTGTAATAAAATTTTATAATCTCTGCTACAAATTTCACAGTATCAGATTTTTTCTACTAAAAGGTTTAATTAATAGGCAACGATTTTAAATGTATGTTTATACTTTAAATGTGTTTATTCTTGTTTATTATTATTATTCATACGTAACACCCCAGCATGTGTGACCCATATTGACGACATGGCCGTTATTAAAACTTTCCGTTTCAAAGAGAAATTCTTCTTTGACATTTGTTCTAATAAGTATAGACTATATTTTATTGCATCACACAGACAGATCGACGCACATTTGATATTGTGATATTTTACATTGCTAAAGGATCTGCGTTAGCATGCTTTGCAGTTTCTTAAAGGTTTGTGCATTACGTGTACATTCTCAAACTCAGTGCGCGCGCGCGTGTGTGTGTGTGCAAGAGAGAGAGAGAGAGAGAGAGAGAGAGAGATGCATCCTACTCTCTTTGAATCAGTCGGAGGGGTAAAGTCTCAGTGTATATCACATTCCCGACTGGACCCGCACATTAAACCACCGAGGCATGATTCCTTTTCTCTTCCATATTTCCTTATCAGCTCCTTCACCGTTTCATTTCTTTCACATGAGAATTCAGGGACCCCCAAATTCAAGGCCGGCGCTTCAAACAACAGCACTGCGGTTTACTTTTCTTCTGTCCAAATGCTATCCCAGATCCAATTTTAGATAGACGAGGCTTCAGCAATGATGCTTTTAGGAGTTTTCGAGAGAGAGAGACAATAGTTAAAATTTTAAAATGAGATCAGCGTTACACCAAACCCAATATATTGCAGTATTAGAAATGTACTATATTGTATCTCACTAAATTTGAACTGAGATAAGCATGTGTTTCACTTGTGCAAAATGGCAATTATAGAACAACAATCATAAAATATATTGTCATTAGAATACGCATGATATATTCGAAATATATAGTTATAAAAAAATAATTGCTTTCTAAATACTGATAATAAACAAGTCTCATGGTTCTAAAAAAAAATCATTTTTGTTGTCTCCCCCGGTGCGCTAAGCTGATTTTAGTTTTCAGTGAAATAGGCCTAAAATTAGCATGGCAAGATTCAGCGCAAGATATTTATAAGCTACATATTAAACTGAATACTGCGCCCATGATTTCAGGGTGACATTAGGAGACAATAATGCAAATGACCCATGGCATTCAATTAAAAGTGTCATGTCCCCTCACTTTTGTTTCATGTGTTTTATATTCTCCACTAAAGTGTTTGAGAAAGAAAGCGCCCTGTGTCCCCCTCCTCATTGAATTTTATCACTAAATGAAGCATATAAATGATCTGAAAGCACAGCCTGTCGCATTAAATTAAATAAAATAAAGAACAATTATCCTCTCTTTTTCTCTGATCTCCTGCTGAAAGGAGTCTTGGCGAGATAAGGCAGATTGAATTCGGGCTCTCCGTTGAGCTCAAATAAAAACGTCTCGGCGAAGAGCTGCAGATTTAGGGCTCTATAATTTAAAATCATAATTTTTTACCTCTCTTAATTCCCTCCCCCCATCCCCAGTTGAGTTTTGTTTGCGACGTTTTATTTCCACAAAATGCTTCAGAAAATAGTTCAAAATGGCTGCAATGATCACAGTTGATTAATAGCTGTGAAGGGCTCATAAATTAACATCTAATTACACCCACATGCTCTTAACTAAATATAAAGCCTTGGTTTGTCATTTATATGCAGGTCTTGTTGTAGCCTAGTCGATCATCTAGTTCAGTTTGTCATTTTGTTTATCATCTTACGTTCCTTGGTTCAAAATATGAAATGATTTTGGAGCTGACCGGGCGCTGAGCTGAATTCTCATTCTCAGTAAATAATAATATTAAAATGAGATAGGGGTTCAGATCTTGTTGTTTAAATAATCCAGTAATGCAAAAGAACACACGTTCCCCGCTTTTCTTTTAGAAGTGCTCCTTAAAGTTCCCTAATTATCATCGTCCAATTTCAAAGTTGAATCTGCATGCTTTAGGGGAGCTGATGTAAAACTTGCTATTCGGTTCAATGGAGTATCACCCTAATTTACAGCGGCAGATAAGAGCACAGTCTGTCATAAAAATCTAAGCCCCCTCCCTCCCTTATATTGAATTGCACCTTGGGCAATAGTGCAGAATCGTGAATCTTAACTTCTTCCAGCATATGTTCCTGGCAGATAAGTAAACAATCTGGATGTGAAATGAAAATTTTAATTAATACAGTAATGCTATTACACGTCGGTGTGCAAATCCCATTCCCCCATCCCTGCGACAATAGACAAAAGTACAGGCCAATTCCAATCCTCTGTTTGCAGCCCAAACCCAATTGTTCTGCGAGCTTGTTTCCTTTGAGTGAATCCCATTCTCCATTCACACATCTGCTTTAGTTTCAGCAACACAGTTTTTTGTAACACAGGAGGAGAACTCGTACCAACTGTGTTGAATTACAGTATTATATGGATATTGACAAATTGTGAGAGAAATATAGCAGTTATTCTAAACGAGTTGTAACATGCTGTTGACATCAGAAGCCAAATTATTAATTATAATTAAACTGAAGCAAAGGCAAAACGGCATTTAACAAAATTGCACATGTTATATTATTACCTATTACTATAAATGTATATTAAAACAAAACATTTTTTAGATAGCATTATAGAGCTTATTAAAAAAAGTGTATATGCTAAATATTTATTTTTGCAGTAGTATTTAGAGTATTTAAGAACTGACCGGCGTGTAAAATCCATAAGCAACTAAATAAATCAGATTTTACATGTACACTTGCTGAAGAAGGCGTTAATTAATTTTTTTTATAAACTTAGCAGTGTTTCTCTCTCCGTGTTGGAATGATCTAAGCGGTGGAACAGGTGGAACAAGCATAGAGTCCCTTAAGGGTGAAACGTCTAACACACAACCACACATCAAAGTGTGTGATCGCCTTATTTCAGAGACGTTACACACCTAACCGCAAAAAGTTTTCACAGTGCACACGGCAACACGCGCGTATTTACAGGGAATTGACTATATACTAAAATTGTAAAGACGTCAACAAGCCGACTGGAATATTGAGATCGTAACGCAAACTGGCAGCCTCTGCATCTGCAGTCTTCTCCAATGTGTCACAACGCGTCTGTAGGCGAAAATCGGCACAGATTTGTGAAGCAACTGACGCTTTGTTCAATTGTTTTTATTGAAAATTGTTTTGTAATAGTAAATGGCATGGCTCATACTTGTACCACCCCTTCTTCAGTCCAATTTCCATCCTATTGTGGGTCTCGGGGTAAATCACAATTCATGTTCGCCCTCAGTTTCCCTAAGCGTCTCTGTACAGTAATTGTTTTGCCATTTAATTTGGACCGGCGGTCCCTACAGAGCAGTCGGGAACGCCACGCGCTGACAGAGTTCATCTCAAATCTATGCCGAAAAGCCAGATGGCTATTAGACAGCGTCCGCCGAAACGTTTGACTATTTAAGCAGTGCAGATTGAGAAGATAATTATTGTGGATATCTAATCGGTGTCAGTTTCAGTTTTATATTTAGCAATTAAGGCCTGTGCTGTTCTCTTTTCTCTTATTATTTTGTATAATAAATTTATTATATTTAAATGCGCAAATAAAAATATAGCTGAAAGAGCAAATAAATACAAAAAGCACGTTTGGGATCACAGTATACCGACATGCCTGTTACCCTTTGGCACGATTGTATAAGAGCATAGCAAAAAAGATTCATAAATAGTTTAAACAGGCAATGTAAACAATGATTATGAATTTTTAAGACAGATTGTCTTTATTCAAAATGTCTTTGCTCGGCAAATGAACAAAGAATCGAGGTATCACCCTTTTAGATACATTTTCCTTTCCATTAACATGACAGGATTTAAGTTACCATCGCAGATAAAAAAATACAACATGAACTGCTTCGCTTCAAACTTTAAGTTCTTTCTGAAATCAAATGAACGAGCGACTATCACTGAACCACAGGGAAAAAAAATGTTCAAATGAAAAATACTGAAGAATAAGGGTTTTTTTCTTTTTCATTTGATATTTTAAATAGACCGTACTTTTCGGTGCCGGTTTGATCATTATAAACAGTATAACCCGTATAATCTATTAAACGCTGAATTCCTCACTTTGAAATCCTTAAAGTCGTATCATTTGGATTTCAGTGTGCCAAAAAGAATGGTAAATACAACAGGCTGTACAAGAAACATGAATCCTAACCGTTAGCTGTGCAAATTAAAGTCATTCAAATAATAATAATAATATGATGAGAATAACAATTATATTAAGTGTTAAAACAAAAGTAGCATTATTATAGCATCAAATTGTACATAATAAATAAAATTAAAGGCATCCAAATCCGGTAGCCATAATAATAAACGTTTGAACATTTACATTTCTTACAGTTCTGGGCACCTGCCTTATATCTATTCCAAGATCCAAGCTGGGATCCAAGGAACCTCTCGTAGATGGTGAAAAGTTCACACGGCCTCAGTATACATGTCTTGATCATTCCTCTCTTCTTATGTACATGCATTGCTGTATTCAAGTTTTCAAAAGAGGAGACTGTTTTTAGTGGTGGAGTCACATAGCAGCGGCGTGTGCTGATGAGTACGGGTCAATCCCACTCTTGGTCATACCTGGGAACAGTATGTAGGCAACAGGCGGCTGTAAACTCGATGCCGACCAGGCGGTGCAGTTACACGGCACCACGTACCCAGGGTTTGTGGGCGACGGGTGGGTGTGGGTGTGCTGGCTGGGGCAACCCAGGCTCCCGAATGCGCCGTTCTGGTATCCCAGAGATGATGCGTAAGGTAAAGTGCTGGTGGCCAACGTGTGGGGCATCTCTGTCATCTTCTGGATAGCGCTGGAGCTGAACTGGCTCGGGTCGAGGAACGAGTAAGGGGCTGATGTGGGCGGCAGGAACGCACGGGCTTTTTCCGAGGAACCTAAGAGCGAGTCCGTGGAGGAGATCGGAAGTCCTTTCAGGTGATCCGTGTCGCCCAGGTAGGGCAGAGGAAACACGTACCTGTCCTTCTTGAGGAGGTTCTTGGGCTTGCGCCTGGGTCTGTATTTGTAGTCTGGGTGTTCTTTCATGTGTTGAGCCCTCAGCCTTTTGGCCTCGTCGATGTACGGTCGCTTCTCGGATTCAGAGAGCAGCTTCCACTCGGCGCCAAGTCTTTTGCTTATTTCTGAATTGTGCATTTTGGGATTCTCTTGAGCCATTTTCCTCCTCTGGCCTCTTGACCAGACCATGAAGGCGTTCATGGGTCTCTTGATGTGATCTACCGGCTTTGACATTTTTACGGTTCCCTGTTAAAATAACAACAAAAAAGTTCTTCGACCAACCAAGAGAAAATAGTATTCACCTGTCCTGCTGACAGACACGGATCATGCCACTTCTGGAAAGCCGGAGGAATAGGAAAACGGCATCAATGGGGAGAAAATCCACTAATTCTTCCGTGTTTGTCGCAAAGTTGAAAGATTTCTCTTCTTCAAAACGACACTATTCGGCTGAGAGAAGAACAGCCACGCGCGCTACAAAATCCAGCGCGGCAAGCGAAGTTTCCGCGATCTGTTTGCGCTCTTTTTTTCTCGGAGGATTCTCGCCCCGCGAAGCACCTGGCTGGGAAATGAGGAGAAGCGCGTGAATGAGAGCCAAAAGCGGTGAAGTTCAAAGGCTGGGCTGGTTCGCTCTGCACGCGATCTGACATAATCGCAGGGCGTTCACGCGCCAACCTGAGCGCCCAATCAGCTCTGAGAAAGCCACATAATACCTACCAAAATATGTATATTACAACACAAACAAAGATCGGGGAGGAAAAGGAGGTGACTCTCTCCCCTCCCCAAATCCATTTAGTTAAAGGTCTACAAACACAGACCTTCAACCTTTTTGTAATAAAACCTGACATCTACCAGCGTCAATCCTTCAGAGACGACAGATGCTTGAAGAATAGACAAATTCTTATTTTAAACATCGCTATCCTTACGAGAACACCGTTCTACGCGTGCACTTAAAGTTAAGCCTTATTTGGTTAAGGTATTTTGACAATTTATCTGACTTTTATCTTTTTTTGATTAATTGTACTTGTTTTTTTTTTATTGTTTTTATTACTTTTTGTTTAGATAACATAGGCTACATTACGAGCGCATATGACAAGTTTAATTATTAAAACCTCAGTTCGCAAATACTGAAATGTCTAAACAAAATAAATAATATTAAAGATCTCCGAGAATAAGCGTGCTGTCTGAGGCAGTGGCCCCTAGGCCAATATTTCCTAAATGAGAACAATTGTCCAAAGCTCTCCTGGGACAGGCTGGGTTGGGGCTTGCACCTGTTTTGCTGCTGTAATCTCACATGTGTAGAACATGCCCATGGACCCTTTCTGAATGGTAACATACCTACGCAAATTTGGCATTGTGAAAACATAGAATCATTACATGCCACAAATAATGAAACGCAAATGAAAACCTCGTGCTGGGTGATGCGTTTTGTTTTCATCTGTTAATATTTCTAACAGATATTTGCACGAAGTCTGGCGGAAATCATTTATTAAATGATTCAGATGTCATGTAATTGCTTAAAACATTAGATTCATGGTCACGGTAAAGTTGCTTAATTATTTTCAGTAAAGCATATTTTACATTTACGCCGCGGAAAATTATTCCTGTCTTTGTCATGATCTCGGTCTCCCTTTTTCTATAATATATGACAAATACACTTCAGGAATGCATTTGTAATTGTCAGAATCCACCCAGATGTATGAACAGAAGTATTAGGCCACTAATTCAAGGTAATGTTTTGTGTTAAGGTTCGCGCACCAAAACCTTTAACATGCAAATTTGAGTGTTTAAAAAAGATCAGGGTCTTAATGAGCCTGAGGCTAGGAGCTTGATATATGAGAGGCACGGGTGTAATTATTAAGTGAAATGTATAAGATATGTGATATCTCGTGGAGAGGCCTTCAAGCGTGACATGAAGAGGGATCTGTCTGTAATTTAGCACATGAACATATATTGTTTCTATCGTATTACACGATACAGCGTTATGAAAACATGCAGGTATTAATCTAAATGTTGAGAGATAATTGTCGTACGTATATGTGCATTCCAATAAGTATTTATTCATGTATTCATTTTTATATATATATATATTGTTTTTGATTTTTAGTATTTTTTTTTTTTTTACAAATATATTGGTTTGTCTATTTTTGTGTGTTTGTGATTTTTCACTCCAAAGCGTCTTATACCTTTTTTTCTGACCGATGAGGGGCATTTATAATTAGTATGTTTTTATTTTTATTTCTTTCTATCTTTAGAATAATTATTATTTTTTATTTTGTTCTACTCTTCCAAAGTCACATTATAGTATATATAATATTAACAGACGTATTGATTTTTAGATGTGATCACATTCATATATGCAGGAGATTTACTTTTGTTGCTTGTAGGTGGAAATGGTTTATTTTTAACCTTAAGTAATTCTTTTTAAATTGTTTAATATTTCTTCTACTCTTGTTGTAACTATATTTGAAATAATGAATGCATATTAAAAGCATATTTGGTTAGCTGGACTTCTATTATCTATGCCATATCTTCTGACAAAAATAAAAACAGCCGTTTTCTTAAAATATAATTTGGTGATCATAAACCATAAACTTATATAAAACTTTTTTTTTCAATTAAGCTAAACCCATGTGTATATAAATCCTCAATGAGGCGCTGATGGTAAATGCATCTGGAGAGCATGAAGTGTGTTTCTTAGTGGTGCCGGCTCGATATCCATCAAGCTTTACCGTTCCACCGCCTCTCAGCCTCCCTCTCCATTTCAGAGCACAGCCGAGAGCAGTGCAGCTTGAAATCCGGAGAACACCAGCCTGATAGAAACAGAAATTACAACGGGAATTAACAGAAATTATTGGGGCACACGGCATTTGACATAGAAATGATGTTCTCAAAGCCAAATGAAGTGAGATTTGTGAAATCAAGCATGCTGAGGCGCGCCCGTCATTAAATGGGAGCTCGTCATAATGGAGGAGATATTTCGCGTGCATACCATGGATCGCTCACGTGCGCAAATTGAACTGTTTGCGCCTCTTTTACGCGCTTACCGAGGACTTTAGCATGCCACAAACGCATGCAAAGGTGTGCATGTATATTCGTGTTTTGGTATTACATCTCAGTGCATGCAATGTAAAGTACGAGTACAAACTCAGGTTTGAATTGTTATTTTTACTTATATTCACTGAAATCACTTGGCTTTTCAGGCTTCTTTAACTACTTGTAATATTGCGATGCGATATCATGTATCAATATGCTACTGACATGAGCACCATTTATACTCAGAGAACTGTTACTTTAAAAGTGTATTACTCTCAAGCATTTGCAGGTCGACTGAGAAGCACGAAGGCAACTGAGATACGTACTTGCCAAAAAAAAAGCCATTAGCAAAGCCCCAGCCAATTTAAAGCCTAAAGTTGAGCTGAATAGTATTTTGCAGAATACCGCCTGTAAGTGAACTGAAACTTTTTTTTATTTTCTTTTTAAATAATACTCCTCTATTAAAAAGTCAAATGAATTAACTTAAACCTCTCGCAAGACAACAGAAATTCTCCATCAATAACCTCAAAAGAAATAAATTCTGAGTATACCGAGATAAATTATATTGCTATATTTAACCACCTGATTTTATTTTTAGGAACCTAAGGTAACAAGTCTTCTATTTTTTAAACTGCAAATTAAATGTTACACTAATCTTGGCGCTCAAATGATGGCACGTATTTAAGTGGCCTCGACAGGCGGATTGGAAAAGGGATGAACGGATATCTGAGTGGTATTGAATGAAAAGAGGTCAACCCAATAACAACAATTCCATGAAATACAGCAAAACAATTCAGTTTCATCTCAGTTGATGTGGTTGTCCCTGGTTTTCTCAGAATCAGCGGTAACACTGTGTAAATCCCACGTGTTCCGACCCCCATATTTCACACGGAGTTCATGAGATGGATACGGTGGTACAGTAGCTGTCCATGGTCCTGAAGCGCTAAGTGGCTTTTTCCACCGCTAACTCGCGGTCCCACTCAGGACTCCTCACAAACCCGTGTTGACATTTCAATGCTTTTCATTCTTTTTACATCCCATTTGCTGCTGTGATTCTGCTCGCATGATGCTGCAATAGATGTTTTCCCTCTGAGAATTTGGAAGTGTGCTCTGCCAAAAAACCTCTGCGACTATGTTGCATGTTGTTTTGTAAGCCAATATTCACCCCTTAGGAATTATCTTGGTAAGTTAAGTTCTGTGCGTAACATCGCGGGTTTAACATCGGAAATGGGAGTGTGTTTACAACGGAAATGCTCTCAAATATACAAAGCACATGAAGAGCATTTCAAATGTCTGACCTAGTGGGAATACAGACATTATTCAAGAGCAGACTGAGACTTTTTTGCCTGGGCGTCATCTCATATGCAGCTGAGAAATTTGATTCCAAGGAAGTCTTAAAGGTGACGGTATCATGACAAAACTACTTTAAAGGGGCACCAACAGGTTTAAAGGTTAAGTTACTATTTAGTACCATAGCTCAAAAAATAAATAATCTGCCCCCCTGTCTACCTCTCTCTCTGTATATATATGTATATGGTATATATATATATATATATACCATATACACATACATATACATCATATACAATGTGTGTTGTTTACTAATTAGTAATTACAACAATTATCTACTGTAATTGAAAGTTTTTTAACCAGCATTTAAAATGATCTGTTTACATTGGTAAATGATATACTTAAAGAGCACTGGCACTTACCAAAAATGAACTGAATTATAATGTTCCCTCCCCTAAGGGCTGATATGTCAGCCAATTATATACACAGACTGTAATGGAAGTTAAAAGTTGTTTTGGCATGTTTTGAGTCAACACTAAGCAAACCCCTGATGACCTCCAGCAACTTTTCACTCCGGCTGCCAGTCTGAAAGGTAAAATTCTATCCATTATGAGACAGTGGGTTGAAAAGTGGAGTATTGCCTCAACCACCCCCCCTCCATTCCATCTCCCTCCCCCAGCCTGCTTCCTCCTCACAGACTGACATTATTTCGCATATTCAAATTGCCAGTGTTTGTTCTGGCCGTGGCTCTTGGCTCCCATTTCTCTCCAGTGTGGAAATTGATTTTAGTCAGCTGTCACAGCCAGCATTTTTCTGGAACCTCTGCAAAATATATATTTACAAAAAAATCTGTTTGGTTTGGAGAAATTTCATTAGCCCACGCACCATCCCGGACTGCCTTTTTGGAGCGACCATAGGAGTGATTAGCATTATGCTATTTTGGGAAAACGGTGAAAGACAAGCCATCGATGCCTCAAGATTGGGGCACATGTCTGGGAAAGTGTCCAGCCATGGCAAGGCACAGTCCGTCTTCGGGTGTTTACATATCTGTTTCCTCTTCTTCATTCTCTCCCCATAGCAATCTGTGATTATCAATAGCTGGGACCAAGTCCTAATCAAAACCGAAATGAGCATCGGGCAGAAAAGTATGACCGACGGGAGACGTATAAAATTGACAATTCTCATGGTCAAATATTTTTACAATGTAATATTTCATGAAGGAGCCCAATAAGGGCCCCTTGGAGAATCCTATGCCTTGTGCAAAGGGCAGAGTTAATGAAAAAGGAAAGACAGAGACCAATGATTGAATGAAATAAAACAGAATGGAAATTAAAAGAGGTTCAAGGCATTGGTTGATAATGAAAGGAGGAGGGTAATGCTTCAGAGACACAGAAGCAAGCATCGCACAATCATACAATACAATTAGGATTAAAGGGGCCAGGCACAGATAACAGGAGATAGGGATGAATTATCACCCAAAAAGAGAAATGGGGCCTCTTCTCTGACCTTCATTAAGAGGAAGAAAGGCTCGCTCACGGCTAGGATGGCTTGCGGCACACTTTCAGCTTCATGATTTGTAATTGTGACTGGAAGAGTTCCTGCTAGACCGGCCTCTTGAGGAAGGATTTGGAAAATAAAGAGCGAAATAAATAAATAAAATATACACAAAAACACTATTCAAAACCAGGGACATCAGCGTCATTTTTATTTGTGCTCAATTAGTCATATTTGCATTGATAATTAAAAGGATAGTTCAGCCAAACATTACAATTCAGACATTATTTATTAACCCTCATTTCTTTCCAAGCCCATAAACTCAACTGAGCAAAGCAAGCTTCTGTGTTTATCATATTTGATGAGCCACAATGTAACCACAATCTATAAGTATGCATTCTTTAATGCATGAATATGTTTTCACACATTCTGTAATGCATGAATATTTCCGTTGCATAGACTTTCCAAGGACAGACGAAAATGAAAAGAGAACATGAAAACTATTTTCATTTGTGTTCCAACGATAACGAGAAAGTCCAATGGGTTTTCAAAAATGTGTATTCTAGGTAAACTCTTCATTAAAGTTGGAGTGAGGGAGCATTTTGGAAATAAGATAACACTAAATGCACATAAAACAAGCTGCAAAATCAGCAACCTTTCAGTTCCATTATTGAATGAACACTTAACGCAACACTGAAGGAATGATGCTGATGCTAACAAACTCATATTACCTATAATTTCTATGATCCTTTCAATACAAATCAACATCATACAAACCCTGACATTCTGCTTTTCTTTTACAGGCTGACACTAATAGTGACATGCACCAGTTAAAGGAAGAGCACAATACAAGCAAGCATCTCGCAACAACCAAGGTACACAGAGGGAGAGAGAGAGACAGAGAAAAAAAGCTAAGTAAAAAGAAAACCAAAAGGGCAATGATAAAAGAGAGTCAATTAAAAGATCTGAATGCCTTTGAATGCAGAAAAATTGATTTAGATGAAACTGGAATAATAAACATTGGTACTGGGTGTTGATTGATTCTTTTTACTGGGAGGGGGATCTGTTATTGCATTGTGAGATATCAGTTCTCCTTTTCCTTTACACTTTGTGATTCTCAATGGAGCAGCAGTTCAAAAGACAATTCTATTTGGCTTCATATTAGAACTGCGCTCTGAAGCGCTTTTCAGATCGTTCGCTTTTGAATCAGTTTAAAGTGCTCCCGTGTGTTTGTTGGAGATGAAAAACAGTGCTATGTTCTAAAAGCCTGTTTATTAACTTTTTCGGTGCATTAATAAGAGACAGTCTGAATGTTGTTATTTATTAATAGTAGTTACAGTTGTGGCTTTACCACATCCTGAAAATACATACCGTTGACCAACAATTAAGAAAGTTTCATGCTAGATGCAGTTTCTTGCTAGATGCACTTTATTTGCACTCATTCGACTCCAAACAAAAGTTCTAAGCACCGCAAATTATTCAAGGTGCGAATGGAGCTCAGGGATCCTGCATCCTCTAAACGTTCAAATCTATTTGAAATCACTACGTGCCTCTCTTCCCCTCTCTCTTCTTCGCTTTTGAATATAATAGCTAAAGTAGGCTCTCAAACAAAAGGGCTTTATCAGAGACTCCTAATGTCAGCCCCACAGTCCCTCTCTCATGGCCACCAACTCCTTCCTCTCTATTCTCATTCATTTATTCCACTGTATGTGGAAATAGGCTGGCCAACAATTAATTTCAGAGTGAATTCAGGCAGGATCTATTACCCCCTCACTGCCTCCATTGCTCTAATGGAAATCTATTTCACTTCTCTTTTGTGTCCAATATAATTTAATGCCCATTTTATTAATGGCCTGAAATAATTATGGAAGCCTTTTGTGATTTTTGAGTATGTTTCATTTAATTGTGCAATAAATGTCTAATCAGGCCTCCCATCTGAAGCCATTATGGCATTAAAATTAACAATTACGGCATGAATGTCTTGGTGAATGCGTCGAGGTCTATAGAAATCGCTGTTGATAACAAGACACACATACATCATTCATGAGAGTTTTTTTTTTTACCCGCTAAGGAAAGTGAGAGATATGGGAATGGTGGGAGAGAAAAAGAAAGAGAGAAAAGTGGAAGAAGAAAAGGAAGAGAAGAAAGAGGCCCAGGCTCTTTATTCCTTTCAAAAGAGGGGATGGCTAAAAGATAGGGCATTCTAAAACTGTGTCACCCACTCGAGTTCTTTTCTTCGCCGCTCTCTCTCTATCTCCCTTTAATTTGCCTCCCTCTTTATTTTTTCGAGTGACAGATTTCTCGGGGAATGGAAATGTATTAACCGTTAACTTGAGTGATAAAATATCTATCAAACCTTTGTGCCTCTTGCCCAGTCTGCAGTTCTGAGCCGTGTGGCACCCGTTTTGCCTGTGTGGGTGACCAAAGGCAATTAAGAAGACATTGGCCCTCTTTCTGCCTCTCTATCCCTTTCTGTCCCACAGTCGCTCTCTCTCAACTCAAATGGGGCAGCTACTCAACGCACCAGCAAGAATTGTTTTCTTAGTTGCCAAGTATTCAAATTTCACGGTTTGGAGGAACTCCATCCGGCAGTAAAAAGCCTTGTCAGTTCCTCCTTGTCACTTCCCAGCTAATATTCTACAATTGGTTTTGGTGTATCTACTTTAATGGCGGCCGGGTTTGTTTCCCGCTCCTGCAGCGATCTGCATGTGGCCTCAAAAGACTGTAGATTGTTTTGAAGTGACTGGTGTCTGCCAATCTGGGCAGTAATGGATGCAGTTGGGGCTGAAAGAAAAGTTTGGCCCCCAGTTAATCTCTGCATATTCAAGCTACCTGGAAGCTTTAGGCTCAGATGGCTTACTGACTGAGCAAAACTTGATTAATTTATCAGATAATTAAAAAAAAAAACTAACAAGTAAAAAAACTACACACATTTACCAGTGAAAATGAAAGGGTGACAGATCTTCTTTTTATCCCTAAAAAATCTGACATCTGTTGAGGTGACTGGCATACAAAGTAAGCATTATTAACTTTACATATTATTCGTATTATTTTATATATCAGCTGTGAGAATGGTTCGCCTTTGAACCTCGCTGAGCTGAGAGGAAACGCTGTTCCTCACAACCCGCACAGATTTCATCAATCTAATGCTGAATGATATCTATCAGGCCATTACGGTTTCCTTCCTTTAAACTTATCGTCTCAAATTTAATAATCCATTTAACTGATGTGCAAATCACACAAAACCACTTTTATAAGTCACACCCCGGACCTTTTTCTCCCTTTTTTCATCTCTTCTTCCAGCCAATTTAATTCCAGGCTCCAGATTTCATGGTCAATTTTATTTTGCTCACTCTCAAGGAGTCCGTCATCAATTCTTCACAACTTTTCATGTCCCCCTTTCTCTCCTGATTCGCTGCGAAATTGCCTATTCAGGCCGCTAAATAAGTGTGACCGCTGTAAATTTGCTGCGACGCCCCACACTTTTGAATATGCATTTGGAGTGCTGACCTCCAGCGGTAATTAGTACCGCTAGTTAATTAGTTGTTTATCCTTTACACAAATCACACAGCCTCCTTTCTTACATCCCTTCATGTGCATCCCTCCTTCTCCTGTCTCTCCCCACAGAACTCAATCGAAAAGCAGAGAGAAATCCTTGGGAGAATCTGTCAGAAATCACAAGAGATTGACCTCTGCCATCAGATTATACCAAGCAGCTTATAATGCCATACACACTGATGAAATATAACCTTCGGAATGTATGTATGAATACAGCCCAATGAAAGTGCATTGAACGCACAGAAAACACCTCAGAAAAGGACTGTTGTGCTCAAAGCAATGGACTTAAAGACAGAGGGCGTAGTTCAAAGGATGTTGCTCCTTGAACTCCTTGAACACACCTGAACTATTTAAGGTTTTCAGAATTGCTTGGAAAATTATACATATTTCTTTAGGGCCTAGTCTGATGTTATTGAGAGTATCTCCTATTGTAATTATTGATTAAGCCAGTCATTTGGGTTATTGTGTAGTTGAGCTATAGTCATGTGTGTAACTGAATAGATGAAGGACTGAATACACAGCACTTCTGTCTTTTAGAGCATGCTCACAACACTGATGCCACTTGTGGTCTGGATAATATCTGGATATATTGTACCTGCTAGATGAAGCTGCAGTCATACTTGTATTCTGATTGTAATTTTTAAGTGCATGCAAACTAAAAAGCTAGATCACTCTGCCAACAGGTTTAACATACTAATCCACCAAAACCCAGCAACTATACAGTACCTGTCTTTGTAAAAAGGCAAAAATGTGCTTTTCTAGAATTCTCACTTTTGTATTTTGTAATAAAATATTTAAAGGTACTGTATGTAGAATTGAAACCGAGTGGTTGAACTAGGTATTGCAATCCAAATTCAAAATACTGGAGAGGGGTTTTTCACCCGGCCCCTCCTTCTCACACAACCCAGTCTCATATAAAATTGTACCCTGGCTACGTTGGTCTAAAGCGCAAAACGTAGCGGTGTTACAATAATGGCCCTTAAATTGTATGACTGTTACGTTCTTTGTCACGGTTAAGCTTCCCAACTGAATTCATTTTATATAAAATGTATACTTTCATTGTAACGTTAGCACCTAGCCCC
>JAUCMT010018040.1:0-20287 GCA_032357475.1 Enteromius thamalakanensis | reverse complement strand
CAACGTTTACCATCCAACCTGACAGAACTGGAGAGGATCTGCAAGGAGGAATGGCAGAGGATTTCCAAATCCAGGTGGAAAAAACTTGTTGCATCTTTCCCAAAAAGACTCCTAGCTGTATTACTAAATACTGAGCAAAGGGTTTGAATACTTATGACCATGTGATATTTCAGTTTTGCTTTTTTAATAAATCTGCAAAAATGTCAACAATTCTGTGTTTTTCTGTGTGAAAAAGTGTGCTGTGTGTACATTAATGAGGGGAAAAATTAACTTCAATGATTTTAGCAAATGGCTAAAGCAAAATTAATTTCTATTAATATTTTTCACTCCTGAATATGGTGCATAAAGAAATACTCATTGTTAGAAATGCTAAAAAAAAATAAGAATTGCAAAATAAACTAAAATTTAATAAAGCAACAACATAGACAAGAAAACAAACCATAACAACAAAGCAAAACACAAAAAGCCCCAAACAATACAAAATAAAAATAAAACCAAAACTAAAAAGAAAGCATAACAAAAAACAAAAGTAAACAAAACAAATGAAAACAAAAAGACAAATGCAAATTGATTCATAAGCCATTTCATGTAAGGTTGGAAAGCAGACACACACCCAGTGGAGGGTACTGAGAGAAGCTCTCCACACACATTGGTTTTCCTGGAATCATGTCCACAATGGCAGCATCCCCAGACTTTAGGCTTTTGGGGTTGTCTTCCAGTTTCTTGCCCGAACGGCGATCTATCTTCTCCTTAAGCTCAGCAAACTTACAGGCAATATGAGCTGTGTGGCAGTCTATGACAGGAGAGTAACCTGCGCTGATCTGTCCTGGGTGATTCAAAATGATGACCTGATAAAAAGAGAGAGAATAGATATCCAGAGTGTGGTAAAGAAAGACATCAAGACAAGTTGACAAACACTGCTGTCCCACCTGTGCTGTAAACCCTGATGCTTCCTGAGGCGGGTCTGACTTACTGTCCCCACAAACGTTACCTCTTCTTATGTCCTTAACAGACACATTCTTCACATTAAAGCCCACGTTGTCTCCTGGCAGAGCTTCGTTCAGAGACTCGTGATGCATCTCCACTGACTTCACCTCAGTAGTGATGTTGACCGGGGCAAAGGTCACCACCATACTGGGCCGCATGATACCCGTCTCCACCCTGCCCACCGGCACAGTACCTATACCTGAGGACAAAGACATATCAGCTGTGAATGAGCATGTTCTGTATACAACGATGTAGCGAAGCTTTCTAAACTACAAGCTGACCTTAAAATGGCATCAACCTATAAAACGTGTGCATTAATCCCACCTCCAATCTTGTAGACGTCTTGTAGGGGCAGACGCAAGGGTTTGTCAGTGGGGCGTGTTGGAGGCATGATGGTATCGAGCGCTTCCAGTAGAGTAACGCCACTGGCATGCTGCTCCTTCCTGTCCAGCTTCCAGCCTTTAAACCACGGCATCTGCACAGCACAAATGAGATGATTTTATTCATCAAATCAGTTTAATTGGAAACTGCTACACAGTACGAGGTCGTTGCTGAAAACGAGCACAAACACCAAAAACACTCACATTGGAAGACGGTTCCAGCATGTTGTCCCCGTGCCAACCTGAAATTGGGACGAAGGGCACTGAGGCCGGGCTATAGCCAATCTTTTTGATGTAGGCGCTTACTTCTTTAACGATCTCATCATAGCGTTTCTCACTGTAGGGCGGCTCTGTGGAGTCCATCTTGTTGACGGCTACAATCAGCTGCTTGACGCCCAGTGTGTACGCCAGCAGGGCGTGCTCCCTTGTTTGTCCGTTTTTAGAGATGCCCGCCTCAAATTCGCCCACTCCAGCTGCCACAATTAGAACAGCACAATCCGCCTGGAAGAGAGAGTCATTATTGAAAGACTACACTTTCCATGGGTCACTCAATCTCTACAGGCTCGCAGAGATCTTCTCACCAAGCATCGATGTTACACTTATTCTTGTTATATACCTGAGATGTCCCAGTGATCATGTTCTTGATGAAATCTCTGTGTCCTGGAGCGTCTATTATGGTGATGTAGTACTTGGTGGTCTCAAACTTCCAGAGTGAGATGTCTATGGTAATTCCTCTCTCCCTCTCGGCCTTCAGCTTGTCCAGAACCCAGGCGTACTTAAAGGAACCTTTTCCCATCTGCCAAAACATGAGTATGTGAGCATACAGGGGTAAATGCCAGCACTTTAGAAAAAGTTAAGTTGCACGAACAAAAAAAAAAGAAATTTTATTCAAAGATCGGTGTACTAGATTTATTATTTGAGCTATTATTGGTTAACTATATTGTAATGACTTCTCACATATTGATATTTTGCTTGGATTGTATAGAGTTGTTTCAGAGGTAGAATTCTGAATATAAGCATAAAGATCATTTTTACCCAGGGTAATGGATCTCTGCTTTTGTAGAGTTAACTCTGCATTGCATTGTCAAATGTGTAAACTGTAAATGCAAAGCTTGTCAACCCTGACCTCATAATAGGAATGTTCTTGGTTCAAATCATGCAATGGTTCATACATCATGCTTGGCTCCAGATAACTTTCCCTTAAATAAACCAAGGGGGGTAAATAATCATGGACAAGTACAATCTATTCGAGACCCACCAAAATATTTGAGACTGAAAAAACCATTGACATTACTGTAAGCTTATTCTTAATTAAAAGTTGAATATGGCAGAAATTAAGAAGGCGTGTGAAATGTTTTTACAGACTGTTTCCTAACTGGTAGGTAGCCAAATGCATAAGAAGAAATAAAAAGTGAGTGAGTTTCTTCTATGCGGGCTGAGCCTGAGACCCTCACTTTTATGCAACTTGTGCACACCCATAAAACACAGCTCATGTTTTAAATTGTGGACTTTGCAATTCGAACATCATACTAAGTAGCAATATCACAATTCGTTACTAATGTTGCAATATCGTGCTGCCCTAGAAGTGTGTGTGTATCATTAAAATGCTAATTTAGCAGCAAGTGGTTCGCGAACCCCTGCCTCAACATTGCGTTAAACCGCATGCCCCATCTGACTGTCATTGTAATACAAGTATAACAGACTGAAGGCTGTGGGTTCATTTCCCACAGTGGTGCACACACTATGCCTCAACATTGTTTCATTGAGTTCAATCACTTACCCCAGCTAACTGTCTTTCTATTAAGTCTCTTAACTATTTTCACAAATGAAAGGTTGTGGGTTCATATCCCTCAAGTAAGGGATAATGTACCGCTTCGCGTCGGGTCCTGATCACACTGTCGGGGCTTATTTCTGCGATAACTACCGGCTGCCTGTATATTATCCCACTTATTACACTGCAACATTTTATTGGCGTATTAGTTTTAAATTAACATTTTCATCCTTCCGCGATACGATATAGTACCACGTGACTAACATTCAATCGTAAGACAATTTATAACATCTACATATGAATATATAACAACTGATGTATTTAAGTTATTTACTGCATCTTATGTTGTCCGGTGTTTGTCACAAGATGGCGCCAAACGGTAATCTTTGTTGGCGCCGCGCGGAGGGATTTAAACACATAAGTAGTCACGGCTATGCGTTATTACTTTGGAGCGGTTATTATTAGAAAAGAATGAACCTGCAAATGTCTCAACTGACCAATCAGAATCAAGCATTCCAGAGAGCCGTGTTATAAGTGAAAATAAGTAACACAAGTAAATAAAAAAATAAAAATAAAGTAAATAAATGAATAAATAAATACAATAAATCAAGACGTATTTCCACAAACACTTTCATTAGTTAGCTAAAATGAGCGGTTCCCTCACTTCTTATTGACACGCCCACTCAGCTGGATCAGGAAATATGTAATTATAACAATGTGTTGGAAACAATAAGAAAACAGTAAAATAGTGATGGAAGACACTTTAAGGTCTTTCCTTTAAAAAATAAATTGACAAAATAAATTAATGAATTGTCTTTAAATTAAATAAGACATCGGCTTGTATATATATATATATACACATACATATATGCACTGGCCATCACAAAACTATATCCTCAACTTTTAGTCACAATGGTTGACTAACTTATTAATAAGGGTAACTAGTTTATGCATATTTTAGTGGCAGTGCTCTAATTATCATGCTGAGTTTTAGCTCTAGCATCTTAAAAACACATAATAGCATTTTCTGTTCCAGTCAAGGAGGTTCATAATAAGGTTCCATTCCGTTGCTCCGTGTCTAGCTGTTTTAAATGCATTAGTGTGTGTATGTAGATTTCACATTTGAAGTACTTACCACTTGCAGTTTAATCTGGATGCAGAGGGACTTCTTTTTAACAGCGGCCACTCCAGTGGTGAAAGTCTTTCTCATGCTTGTGGCCCTGCGCAGGGCCAACTGTGATCCGCCCTCAAGCCCAGCGATAGAGCCTGACAAAACTGTGGCTCCCCCTGAACGCCCCATAAACAAACCGCTGATATTCTTCCTGCAAAGAGAAGGACCAGAGTACACACAGAATGAGATGGTCCATTTAACGCCTCCACAAGTAAATTATGCAACATTTGAAATAAGCAGAACTATTGTCATTGTACATCATATCTCGGCAGTTGCTTTCTCACTGACAAGCAACATTAGCTTCTCAAACATTGAACATATAGTAAAACAATTAAAAAAACCTAAACAATTCAGGTAACTGCAAAAAATTTTAATTAAATAAAATTATAAAATACATTTATTTTTTATTATTTAATTTTAAAAATAAAAATATATTAATATTGCTACAATTATATTATTATTGCAACAATTATATTATACTGTATAATACAAAACAGTCTCTATATAATAAGTATTATTATTATTTAAAATATAAAATATAAATCAATAAATATTAATTAAAACCAATAAATATTAAAATATATTCTCATTGTGTTTTCAGCAATCTAAACAGAGAGGAAGCTCGCTAAATGTTTATACCAGCAGGCAGACATTAGGGTCTTACTTCTGAGAGTCCTGCAGTAAAATGGCAGCATTCTGGGAGGCAGGATTCTGTTTGGCATGGCTCAACCAGCCGCTAGCATCATACTCCACCCAGTCAGTCCCATGGCTGTGACCCAACAGGAAGTGATGTGCCTTCTCACTCTTCAGCAGCAGGGCAGGGCCTGAGGGATGCATTGAGCACATGAGGTTTCATGACGTTTTCCATACACAAACGTCTATGTCTTATAGTATGTGCGTGGGTGGGCATGTGGGAGTTGTACTATGTTCTGACCTTTGCCCTCTCCATCCACAGGGCTGTAATAACTGAAGAGTCTCTCCAGCAGAGTTGCCTCCGAACCCCCGGGCTGCAGAGCTTCTTCCTCCATTAGCCACAGCAGGCCCCTTGCCTCATCTGTCCTGGCCAAGGTCCGTACCTGTATCATACGAACATACAAGAGCACTTTGTTAGACTAAACACAGAATAAAGAATGTCAATGCAACCACACTTACGCACACACAACATACATACAGTACTAAACCATTACAAAAGGACCTTATGAAAGCACTCATCACTCTCCGCAAATTCTTTTTGAAATTCTATTCCACCAAGATTCTTCCCATGAATCATCAGTGCAAATAACAAGACGTTAGACCCAGGGGCGTATGCCGCACTGTGGCTGTAACAACTCAATCTCTCTCAAGAACTCTGTTTACTTGCAATTCGAGCCACATTCATTTGTCAAGACTGTGCATTGTTTAATTTACTTTTCATTTCATATTTCGATAATGACCTCAAACACAACATTAGTCATTACATGAAAGCAATTACTATCCTTTATAAAATAAGAGAGAGGAGGAGAAAACGAGGGGGAAAAAAGATGAGCTATTAGTCTTGGGCTCCTCATTAAAGGCCTGTATTAAGTAAGAGCTCCGGGGCAGTCAGGCAGGCATTTTTAAACCTTACACTCTGGCTGTCTACTTAAGCAATTAATACCAGTAATGGCTTCTCCCTTGTTCTGCATTACCGCACTGACACTTTGCAGGCAGCCGAGTAACTGCAGATGAGACCGGTGCGGAAAAGAACTTACAGCAATTACGTTGGCTTATGAATGTGCTCTGAATGTGTCTTTAAATATCACTTTTCTCACTGATGAGACCGTCTTCACTCTACCTCTGTCCTATTTCCATCAGCAGCAGATTGGCTAATTAACTCGTCAGGGTTGTTTTAACGAATGCTTTCAATTTTTCTAATTTTTTTTGAAGTGCTCATTTGACAATTTATGAATTTCTTTCAAAACTTCAGCAAACAGAAGAGCAGAGAAAGGCTTAAAGGATTACATGACAACCCAGGCCTGTGTATTTCAAGTCGCAAAACCGTAATTGGTGATCTTGACCACTGGTGGCCTTCAAAACAATTCATAGTAACAGCTCGTCAGAAATAAAAATGTGTCTTTTTAATCAGTCAAGTATCACTGACCCATTATAATCGAAATTCCTTTAAGTCAAGGATGGCTGCTTAAATCTATAAATTCATTCATTAATATGGTGCACACATGTACACATATAGATTTATACAAGATGAAATGTGGTCAAAGCAATAGATCAATTGTAAAATGTAATAACATCGAAGCTAAAAACAGCATAGATGGCTATTGATTCCAATATGCTTCAGATTTAACACACTATTAAGCATGATCCTGACACATTTTGTGAGAGAGACAATTTCATCAAAAGTGCTTTCAAAAACAAAGACGCTGAATGCTGTGCCTCAAGAAGAGGGAGGCCGCTTCCCACTCAATGCCCACGCGCACACACACACACACAGAAAAGAGAGACACAGCCTCTCCGGTCTCATTAACATCCCAGAAAGCCACGTTCCTGACACGCTGCTCCAGCAACGACTGGCTAGATACGACAGTATAATAACTTACCACAACAGATAACAACTTTGAGGTTGAGTTCGCGCTCAAACGACAAACTAAAAGGACGTAAAAGTCATCGACTAGAACTTTCAAGCAGTCAAACTGAATTTTCCGCAACGTTGTGAGAGGCGAGGGAAAACTCAGCGATTCAAGTCAGTGCTGAAACTGAAAAGCACACATTCTCTAGATAAGGCCCCTTTGGGGACAGGCTGGGATGCACTACAAAAACCTGAGGAGGGAAGAAAAGATGAGGGGAGAAAAGAGATGCTTACCAATGCTTGAGTGGAGGCTTGGTCTATAGCTGATACAGAGAGTGATGTACTGGACTCTATGTCATCTAATGCAAGCTCTATGTTTTCCTAAACAGGGATAGAGTATTAGTCAGCTACAATTTCAAACTGATTTTTGGGTTAAAGGTTTTTTTTATGTGTCTAACACCATATTTTCTCTTGTTCTATGATTTTCAGCCATGTGGCCAAGTAACAAAAATCAAGTAAGAGGCTTAGAATCAGAATCGATCAAAACTCAGGCATGAAAATTGATCTTTTCAAGACCTTTGATTAAAGGTGCTGTAAGCGATTTGTACGGAATGGCACTCAAACATCACAATGGATTCGGTGTCCTGCAATATCAGGCCAGGCTCTATAGTAGGCCTAGGTTCTGTGCACAGCCAAAAAAATATGTGAGAGCTGACCAATCAGTTCGCTTCGGGCCATTTTCTGGCTGTCTAACATCTTACGCGATCTACAGCAAGGCACGGTAATTGAAGTTGAATCATCCAAGTTAAACAACATTTAGAAGTTGTTACTTCTTTTGTCACAATTTAACGGTCACAATGCGACAAGAATGTCTTTGGAAATGGAGGTGTGTCCAATTTTGTTACTGAAGGTGAGGTCATATTTACCATTTGTTTAAGTGGGGGAGTTTTAAAAAGATTTTTATAATGTGAAAAATATTATTATCATGAAATGGAAATAGCAACAGATTTTATTTTTCTATTTTGTTACAGTATGTATACCCACATGATAAATATCCATAATAAAGAACTTTTTTCTATAGATCGCTTGTTAATTGGATTTTTGGAAAGAACACATTTTTTTTTTATTGAAAATATGCAAATATAAAACATATATGAATAAACTGGTCACAATAAGCTGTATTTATTATAAGCATATAACAGATCTAAATAACAGACCTATTTCCATTTCATTTCAAATGAAAGTCTGTAGGGATTTCCAGAACATTGCTTACAGCACATTATCTCTATGACTGATCTCTGATTGGCTCATGTACTTAGCCTGATTATTGATTTTGTTAACAAGGCAAGCAAGCACATTTGATTATGACAGCTTAGACAAACATGTTAATTCTGCATAATTAAATTTGTGGTTGTAATAAAATCAACTCAATCGATTTAGCTCAGCTAGACACAGCCCAAATGAATTGAGCGGATAATGTATAAAAAAAAAAATGAATTTGACAGTAGTAACGGGGTGTACTGCTGCACCTCCTTGTAGCGCTCTAGCTCCTGTACAAAAGTGCGTTCATGGAAAAGCGTTTGGAGCCGTTCTTGGGTGTAGTTGTGGCACAGCTCCTCAAAGGTGGCTCCGCGGTCCCGCTTGGTAAACTTTGGGTTCTGGAATCCCGGTGTGTCCACAATAAGCAGAGAGCACAGGGAATGCTGACTCGACTTCAGTGCTCTAAATCAGCACAAACAATAGATATATATTTAATGTATGTTGAAGTCATCAAACAAAATTTGTTCACAAATGAAACTGGGATGCGAGCTAGGCAAATGAAAAAAAAGCCTATATCCTGACCGTGAGAGGTAACAAACTTTACCGGTTAACAAGTGAGATGACCAGAGTAAAGAGTTCAGAGTAGAGTCCAGCAGCCATGGCCTCCAGACACTCCAGAGCTGTGATCTTTGGAGCTGTGAGGCAAAACATAAATTTTAATACAGCCAGCAAACACAATTCCTTTGTATCAGAGGTCTTGCATTATTCATGATCTTACCTGAGTTTTCTCCTGTCCCGGTATCATCTGGTCCCTGGCGGAATGAGGTGGATCTCTGTAAGGTTCCTTTGGGCTGGTGTTTGAAGATAGAAGACGAGAGCTCTTCTAGGGTGCAACCCAAGAGGTAAGCCGCCTTCTGGGCCCACTCGTGACGTGCAAATTGCTTCCGGCCTGCTGTGAGATGCACAGGGACAGCATAAATACCATGTCGAATGAAGCAACACTAATGACTGTGGGACTCTTATGGTATCTGAGGGAAGTCTTATGCAATTCCGCTGATTACATCATTTATGTACTGCTATGTTAGCTTTAGTATACAGATTTGTTTGTAAAGATCAAAATATTATAAGTTTTGATTAAGAAGAGGAGTGGTTTTCATCTGGTCAAATACAAAATAAAGTAGGCCGCAGGTCACAAACGATGAAATGTACCTAACTAGGATTATGCTTATGTAGAATATCAATTTTGAAGTGAGGAGAAATTCTTTCCATATATTTCGTTATTTAAATTTGTCATCCAGTCAATCACTGCTATTTTCATGCAAATCCATCTGTTACTTGGTAAAGACTTGCCAAATTAAGCAGATGCCATGGAAAAGCTGTGTGACAGGTCCTCATCCTCAAAAAAAATCATGAAGAAAACTACAAAAGATAAAAGGAAATACAGTACGTCCCACAAGAGACTAAATGTGGATTCTGTTGAAACAGATGAGGAAAAAAATACAATAAATAATAATAAAAAATAAACAAAACAGCATAAAAATTTGTTATGATTAATTAGCAATATTAATATTAGCAATGATTAATTTCAAAATTCTAAATTTTAAAGTTTTTGTGCACATAATGTGTCTGTGTACTATGTGTATATTTATTATGAATATATAAATACAAACCTGCATATTTATATATATCATTTTAAGAAAAGTATGCTATGTTTATAGATTAAATATATCTACATATAATATAAATTATATAAATATAAATATAGACATTCAAAATATATATATATATATACACGTGTATATAATTTTAAGAAAGGTATGCTATTTTCATATAATTTGTTATATGTAGATATATTTAATATATGAATATAAATATATACATTCAAAATGCATACTGTATGTATGTGTCTTTATACATATATAATAAATATACACAGTACGCATACATATATTATATAAACAAACTTATTTTGGATGTAATTAATTAAATCAATTAAACTACTAATTAACTAAATCACAGCACTAGTAAAAGTCAAGTTATTATTAATTTTGTGTATGTATCTAAGCATACAAATCTCATGTTTTGGAAACAAATATCAAATATAATAATATATATATATTGTATTATTTAAAATTAGAAGGTTTTTGTAAAACAAGCTATTTTTGTACCATATTGCTGATATTCAATGTTTATTTGCACAACCACTGATGAGAACCACCGACTCTTCCTAAAACTCTCTTTCAGAACTGTCAAAATTGTTCTGATGAAGTCTGTAAGTTTTAATGTTTAGATATCACAGAAAACGTGTCAGCTATTTAAAATCTTTTGATGGTTTTCAATAGTTTCCAGCGGATATTGCTCCGACTGACCTCCGAGCAAATCACAAGAAGTGTGCTACGCAAGCTGCAGTGAGGTTGCTGCAACCAAAAGAGGTCGCGAGAGAGAGACGAAAAACAACGCAGGCCTCTGGTGGAATAGATGAACGGCAAAAATAAACAAGAACTGAGAGCGAACAGGCTTTTTATTTGTGTTTGCGTCTTAACAACAGAAAAGCACTGCAGAAATGAAAAGTCTACAACATGGAGAAACATCAGAGAGTATGAGCCTTATAAGACAACAAAGTTACGATGCTCCCCTCCCTCACCCGCGCATATTCCCACCAAAGTTTTATCTGAGCTTCAAGACTAAGACATGGTTATAAACCTCTGAAAGAAAAGAAGCCCAGCAGAGAAATGAAAGAAGAAAGAAAAGAAGACAATAAGAATGTAAATGGAAATGTCTGGCAACTACGATAACAGCATAAATCCACACACACACACACACACACACTCACACATACACAAATGAGGTGTGTGCTTGTTGTGCTGATATATAATATTCATGCTCTTTACCTTCATCAGCTTCTGCTTTGTAACAGCATGCAACATGCAAGTAAAGAAGAAGAGGTTAGACATGACAGACGTTTTTCAGTATTGTACAAACAAGGAACCAAAAATGTAATCGTTAGCACACAAACTCTCACATATACACATATTAACTGGCTCTTCCATGCATTTTCAGTAGGCATATCCATTGCATATTAGTTGTCAATTAGTAAAATGCACGCTTTTTCAATGGCTGGCCAAAGAATGGATATAATAACATATATCAGGAATAATAATACACTAAATCTTTTTTTTTGTGGATATTTATTATTATTTATTTATTGGTATAATTTGTTTATTATTGTTAAAAAAAATCTTTAAAATGTAATTTTTTTTTTTTTTACAATAATAGCAATAATAGTTTATAACAACTAAAATGTTTTTAAGTGTATTTTCTTGAAATAACATGGCAATAACAGTTGACAAATAAAAATTGGGACTGTGTCCTATGGTGTGACAGCAAAACTGTCATAGGACAGGTTACATTGTAATTTATTTATTGTTGCGATTTTTGGTTATTTACTGTATAAGTTTTAACTAATGCTCATACTGTATTTTTTATCAAATCTAAAAACAGTCTCTTATGCAAGCTTTTGCATTTAATTGAAATCATTTTTTTTTAAATCAAGTTTTCCTTTTCACTTTAATGCATCCTTAAATTGCATGCTAAATTAAAGTCTTTTTTAAAAATTCTCCAAAGCTAATCGGTAGTTTTTATCAAGCTGTTGGTTTAGAAAAACTATTTGACACCTTACAGGTACTTGCCTGTACTAAGAAGAACAATAGACCAAAGTAAATACCCAGACAAAACACAAAAACACAGATCAATACTGCCCCCTGCTGTACGGACAATCACATACGACTGGTGACAGGAGACAAAGACATCTTTATGAACACTCAATATACTGTCCTGAAGGTTTAATGCGTTGCTAAAAAAGCTTTATCAGTTTATGATGTTTGATGTCATATAATGGTAGTTTTTAGTACCGAACACTGAAGCAGTATTAGTACCTCTTGTCAGAAATAAGGAGTTACTGCATTTGTTTGAGAGAGACTCAGGGGAGGCATGCAGGTACAGGAAAGAGTACCAGACTGAAACGAACCACTGCAGATACTGAGAAATTCAATTACTGCAGAACAAACTATTACACGTCACATACAGTGAAAACAGACCTCTGTCCATGTATTCAAACCTTTCATTAATGGATGATTTGGAAATCTTTTTGGAATTTGGAAATACAAAAATTTAACTCATAATTTTCTATGTTGTTATAAGACAAAAAAAAACAATTTGAATATTCCCAGCTATTTCTGAGTTTCCCATGACTGTCGACCCTGGAGACAGCATGTAGACAGTGCAGTTCCGAGTCTGGTGATTAAAAGGTTCATTAATACATCATCTTCTGACTGCATGAGGGGGAAGTGATATCACAGTCTGTGAATACTGAGCCATCCATCCTCATTAGAGCAAAAGAAACACACATATCTCTAACCTCCTCAACATCAAACCGTTTCCTGAGCGGCTTGTCTGTCCTCTGTTTGAGCTCAGTAAGCAGACAGTAAGTCAGCCTTAATTAATAAAGTCTGTTTCTGTGCTTGTTAGGCGTTTTGAGCGTTTTATCTCATTACGGCTTTTTTTAAAGCTCTTCAGTTCTGATGTGTAAAGAGAAAGCTGTCGAATGTATTTGTGAGCTGAATGAGCACAGATTCAGCAGTGTGGGGCTTAAAGGGGAAGGCTTGGAATCAAAGGAAGCGATTAAACTTTCTAAATACGTTTTGCTAATGCTTTTTTGCTAGGGTTATCGGTGACTTGGGTTTGCCTGAAAGTAAATCCATAACACGCCACACTGTTTTACTAAACGAGCGTTGCATTACCTTTCGTGGCCCCTGCAGCTCCAAGGTGGTATATGGCTCCCAGAATGAGCCACAGAGCTTTCTGTTCATCAGAAGAGATGCCCAGCACCTTCATAGCTGCCTGCAGTTTAGTGAACTGTTGTGATGCCTTTTGCTTGTCCTCAGACTGTGTATACACACACAAAAGCATATTAGATGGGAAATAAAATAATAATTTAATTTAATTACTTAATTAAATTAAAAGGTAAAAAATGAAATACAATTATTTTGTCTGCCGGCAAACTCTTTCCATTTAAAACTAACCTTAGTTTGAGGCACAATGCCAAAAGCACTGTTCTCTGCAAAGTGGTTAAAATGCAACTCCGTTCTGCAAATGCAATCAAGTTATTCAATTATACAGCTATTTTACAGATCAATAAGGCAAGTTTTCTGAGAACAGGCGTCAAACTAAACAACTGAAAAATTCCCATGCATACAGTTATTGTGAGATTACCTAAGTGTGCTGTCTGCTCCGGCCATCATGTAATAAAAAACATTAAAAGTGGACTCAGTCTCTGGTCGTTTTACCACTCTCAGCTTCTCCAGCAGCATGGTCTGCACATAAAGGAGAGAGATTAATGAGTCTTAGTAAAATTAACAAAACATTACAAACAGAACTAACAAATGTTTATGCAACTACTAAACGGGAATTATATTGTTTGCCCATTAAAAGGCACTATTACAAATATTAAGATAACATTTAAATGATTCATTATTATTATTTACTGAATTAAATATTGTATTAAAACAGTATTTAAGGTAGCAATTTTATGATTTTAACTATAAATCATAAAATTTGTCCATTGTCCATTTTATATTGTTTAGATATGACTCAAACAAACCTGGATGGAGGCAGAGGCCACCTGACCAGTCTGGTCAAAATCCAGCGAGACGATTTGGGAAAAGCGGCTTGCATTATTGTTCATAGAGGTGGCACTGTTTCCAAAGGCCTCTAGGATTGTGTAGACAGCTTGCCATTTCTCAGCTGGAGGAGACACACATTAATATTTAACTAAAGAACTCCCTCTTTAACACTGACCGCACTAGAAAACATTATCCTGCATACAGAGTCCGGCATACGGAGATAACATCTAGGCCTCTATAATGGTATAGTTGATGAGCGCTGTAGTCTTCATTAGGTCATTATTGACCAAGCAGGGGTTGAGCAGGCTTTGATGACGGCTAATTATCAGAGTGCTTTAGTGAGCATCATTAGCACAGCCCTCATCTGTCACCCTCTTCCCAGCGCTCACACTTTCTCCACGCTATACAAGCCCATTTCCAGTGACCGCTTGACACTCTTCCACTCACCCTTTACCACAGGCTGTTCAAGCACATGGTGAGACACTATGCAGATAAAAATGGAAATGCATAATGACCATATTATACTTTCCAATATTAGCTTGGCCAAAATAAAATTAATTCTAATGCTTTTACACTGTATTGGACTTTTACAAATGTATGCAAATTTCAGATTGGAGGTTAAGGATATTTGTTTTGTTAGCTAACAATGCTTTTTTTGTGGTGAATAATTCATCCATGCAAGTCAATCCACAGAATTGTTTTCCCCGTTCGTATTCTTAAATCCAAATCTGAAAATGCTCTTCCCCTCTAAAATAACGGCCTTCTCTGATGACATCAGTTTGACAGCTTGGGCATGAACGCCCCTCCAAATGTCAGTATGTTATGCTACGTTACAATATGTTACGTTAAGTTGTGTCATATTAAGTTGAGTTAAATGCAAGTTCTTTATGTTATAAAAATTTGCAATTACTGATTTAAAATAATCTAAGCAAACACCATTCGCCAAAATTTTGGTGCATCACTAGAATCACTTTTAGAAATGCTTGGAGATTATTATGGCTCTTGTTTCTGTACCAGTAAAGATCTTTCCAGTGCTGCCGGCGATGGACACCAGGTACTGGACTAAATGCTGGCAGTTTGTGGTCTTGCCACTGCCGCTCTTTCCCAGCAGCACTATAGACTGGTCCTGTCGTGTTGTCAAAAGGTTTCGGTAGGCGGATTGGGCCACTGCATATATATGTGGGGCTGTGTCTTCCCGCCGACAGCCTTTGAACATGTGCATCACCTGAAATAACAGAGAGAAACAATAAACTTCTAACACTCTGACATCCAACATATTCATTTTATTTATGCCTCTTGCCCAAGAAAACTAAAGTCTGTGGACAAGCCTAATGAAGATGATTGTTGGGAAAACAAAAGCCAAATTAATAATCTAATAATCTTAATGTATTACAGAGAGTTTATTTTCTGTACAACAGAAAAGTCAATAATGGAAACCTTAAAGCTTGAAATGTAAACCCATAAACATTAATTTTCCAATGAAGGGAAAATCAATAGCTGTTAATTTGAAAAGAAAAGTGCAATAACGTTTTTGAATATATATCATAGTTTCAGCTTCTTATTGCAGAAAACGCTCAACACAGCACATAATCGCCTTGATCCATAATGCAAAATCACTTAATTAGGACCAATGACTGAAAGAAATTCTCTTTTGGATTGTAATTACATTTTATGGGTAGTAATTTATCTTGCATGAAAACCAATAAAGCTCATTTACGGCTTTCAGTTGGCCATTTCCTATTGCGCTCAACTGACGATGGGACAGTTGTAGAAAATATAGTACTGATGACACGTTGCATTGCTGCCACAGTGAGTAGCTCCATTTATAATCGAACTAGGAGGTTATGTGAGTATTTGTCGCCTACCGTTTAATGAATATTGAATATGCTATATATAGTAAAGTAGCATATTTGGATGTCTCACCTTCTCTGAGTACATGGAGGGGGCGCTGGTAGGGTTGATGATCACCATGTTGGGCCCTGCGTATGTGTGGATGAGATTTCCCCCATAGCGCTGGCGCAAGGAATGCATGACACTGGATTCATTCAGGTAGAGCAGAGCTGCCAAGTCCTCACAGCGGTCAAATGACGGCGGGTTCGCCTGGATTGAGAGATTTAAAATGTTAAAGGTCAAAGAACGCAAGATATCTGACTAGTGATTAATAGAAAGTTGAAAAACAAAGAAATATAGTATGAGGTTTCAAAATTGATGTGATTTAGCCATAATAGCCTTAAGACTTCATGCCTTTAATGCAATTTAAAACTTGTCAAGCTCAACTCTGGATACGGTTTAGCAATTCCCTCAGTGAACAGATGGTTCAAAAAACTTAATTTGAGGTCAGCCTTGACATTATGGAAATCATCAGCTTAATGTTGCCCATCACTGACTGTGCCAGGCAGGAAGTGAGCTGATAATATTGCAAACACTGAAATTCTATTAGATACTATGATATTAGACTTCCCAGTGTGTCTATATAAGTCAATCTGTCTGTTTTAAAAATTAGGCCAAATCCCACCTGTTTCTTTGTGACCCATATCTTGGCATCATTTTCTCCTACCCTGTGCAAATTACCCAGGGCCCACCTGTGCCTGTCTAACCCTCACTTGGCTTTGGATTCAGGCCAGATAGTAGAGAGTTCTGCAAATAACCTTCTGCATGAGCCCTGCAAACCTGAAGACTGTTGATTCCACAACACCACCGTGAAAGGAATCATCGTTTTCCGTTGTGATTGTGCAATCTGAACTGAATGTGATGAAATGAGATGAGATTGGATTGTGTACTGCATTTGTATTTTCTGGTTGCACTCTAAAACTATCACAGCACGACTGGCGTAGACCTCATCATGGACAAAATGACCCTTTGTCGATCTTTGGAAAACATTACGATATTTTGCATGAAGTCCGAAAGATTTCTGATCCTGCATAGACAGCAACAGGGCTCAAAAAGGTAGCTAGGACATTGTTAAAATAATCCATGTGACATCAGTGGTTCAAGCTTGATATTAAAAAGCTACAGGAATACATTTTGTGCACAAAGAAAAACAAAAACTGTTTGCGTCGGTTGAAATTATAGTTGAACTGATGTCACATGGACTATTTAACAGTGTCTTTCTGGGCCTTGTCATAGTTTTCATAGTCATAGTTGTGTTGCTTTCTATGCAGGGTCAGAAAAAAATCAAACATTTCATCAAAAATATCTTTTTTTTGTGTGTATGAAGGCCTTAGAGGTTTGGAATGACATAAGGGGGAGTAATTTAAGGTTTGCAAAACTAGTCATAATTAAACGGTTGTTCAAATAAAGCATTAGTCACATGAAATATGGAAAATAACCTTATACATTCTGAGGTCACTTTTCTAAAAATTAAGCATTCGTCGAAAATATACATTTTTCTTTGACTATGAATAAAATCTCTTATTTGTGCGTACTGAAACAAACATAATCAGCCTTGACAACTGACCTTCTCTACGTCATCCTCGTCCACGTCCAGTACTGTCCCATCATGCTCCAGTTTGATTTTCACTTTCCCCTCTGGTAGACTGCCAGCCTCGGTCTTCACAACAGTGGCTGAAAAACACCAGAAAATACAGTGAATATTTTTATTTCTGATTGCATCATTCCGGAAACAAAATTAATACAGACTTCTAGTGCTATTAAAGCACCGCTTATTGTAATAGTAATGAAACCCATAATCATAAAATTTCCATAATCTTTCATCAAAATGCAATAAATGTTCTCCACCTCAAAAATGACTTTCTCTTCCACTCTAGCTCAATATTCTATTTTCACATAGGAATGTGTCGAATTATGGAAGTGAAATGAGTAGAAAATGCAGTTTCCTGTTGTCTTCAATTTAAAATAATACCCTAGGAGTTCATTTTGCATGGCTTTCATACTAACCCAGAGAGAATCCATCCTTGTGGACCAGCCACACTTTCTCCGAACCGTACCATGCTTGCTCTGCAGCAATCTGTTCCTCTGTTTTCACCTGTGAAGGACAGAGAAACATCAATCAAACTCATTATTTATGGCTTTGCGCAGGCCTACTGAACAAGAACATCACTGATACGCTTCAAATCCACTCCATGCATTCGTCCACGCTTATCAAAGAAAGCCTGTTATCATTTAATGATACAAAAATGGTCGTTTTACCCTGATCTGAGACCTCTGCTGACAGAATAACAAGCAGAATACAAAGAGGCCCCAGATCAGTCCAAAAGAAGAAAAAAAAAAAAAGCATAGCTTCCCAATTGTCTACAGTGGGAAACGAGCTTAAAATGCTGTGGCCTGTCATGCAGGATGGGAAGAGTTTAACGCTAGGTGTAGATGAAGCCAACTTGGGCATCAAATGATGGACGGGGTCAGATTACAAGCCCGATGTTCTGGTTGCCTGGGCATGTCTGATTTCTCTGCACTCATGCTTGACCTACGCAGACACTAGTCTGAACATGAACTCTACCGCTGTGAAGAGCTGACAGTGAGAGATAGTGTATCAGTAATCCGTTGATTGTGTTCCAGTTCACAAGCTTCTCTCCTCTGGTGTTTGGTTAGTATACCATGTTATTATTGTAGATAAACCAGTACACTCTACAAGTACAGTGGCACACGTGAAGGAAGGGTAGAAAGCACGGTTAATAACAATTCAATGCTAATTAAATGTTAGATGAACCCAGATTGTCTGTTTTGAGAGCTTCTCTCTTAATCACGGCTCTATGGTAGGGGTGCTGTCGATGAAATGGGATGGGTGCGAGCACAACACTCCACAACACAAGGGCAAGTCTGACACGACACGGTCAAGGGTGGGATAATGCAGGTGAACTACGGTACACACAAAGCAGAAAGCAGACCTTAGGATGGGCGGCAGCAGCATGATCTGCCTTTAGGAGTGCCACGGGGTCCTCCTCCACCTGTCCCTGTGAGACGGCAGGTCGGCATGAGGGAGCAAGAGCAGCGTTAGACATCATAACACTTTATAACGTGCATCTCTCAAACACATTCATCAGTTTAATAACCTGCCTCAGCTCCACACACACACAGCATCTAAAGCATCCTGTGAATAAAAATGGTTATTGATCATGTGATAGATTAGCGTAAGGCCCTATGGTCAACCTTCAGGAAATAAACATCTAGCAAGGAGAATCGCATGAAACCTGTCAAGAGCTAATAATAAAAAAAAGCCAAATAATATTTGCATTTGTATTACTTTTTACAATTATGTATATTGTACATACATATACATGTATTGCACATTTTCAATATTTGTACAGCTACATTTTCGTTCAAATTCGACATGGTGTGTGTGACCGTATTAAATTAAAGAACATATCTGAGCAGATCAAGATTTTTACTAACAATAGCACAATTAACACAGAAAGGTGATACAAGGAGATATAAAGAAGACACTATGTTGGTGATATGAGGTAATGCATAAATGAGGTAATGTTCAGAGCCTGAGGCATGAGGAGACAACAGGGATATTCATAAATCCAAGTCTTCATCAATTACAGAGCATATCCACTGCTACTCACTTATAAGCTGATCAGTGGGGCAGCGGAAGCAAATTCATTTTTGCACTGAAGCATTCATGCAGTTGCATCTAACCTTAAATAACCATGCACTGCATCAACACTCGTTTAAAATCAGCACACGCACAATAAACAAGCAGGCCAACCTACTTTTTAAAGATATGATGTATAAACAAATCAAGCTCAGTTAGCTAAACCGACAACATTTTTGTCTTAATAAAGATGTAAACATTTACTCTAGGTTGATAACACAAGCACAAAAGCATATAGAGCCATGTATGAGGGTGGGGGGTGGGTTAGAAAGAGGAACAGAGATCTTACACTCCAACAGGCCACGCGAGCGCACACTCCGGCCAAGCCATGGAGGGGCGCTGTGAGGGAAGAGCCATGCCCAGAGGGGCCCTGTACCTGAGACGACGCAGAGGCACTGGCCACAGGTTCCAGCTAGACCAGCCAGCCAAACAATCACAGAGACAGCGGTGGATGAAAGAGAGAGGTAGAGATGAGACATGTATCCACAGATGAAAGGACAGCAGACACATGGAGGTGAGATGGGCATGCCTGAACCAATGTAAACCTGTTTGCTAGATAATACAGTTGTACTGCAGCACATAGCAAAAGTTGAGATGGTGATATAGGAAGAATAAAAATGACAGACACGTGGGGTTTAAGTGACTTATACCCAACCAGAATATGTTGTATGTTTTGTAGCATGGTAGCTGGTTTAAGCAGGCCCTATGCTGGCCATGAGCTGGCTAACCAGCTCAAACCTGCTCAAACCAGCTACCATGCTTCAAAACATAGCATAAGCTGTTTTTTTTTCAACGTTGTATACATCGGAGTAGGGATGCTCATTTCGGTTATTTCTCATAACCGACAACCGACGCACGTTAACTGATTATTAACCGGTTAACTGACAACATTATTTTAAATGAGAATTGAATTCAAAGGATAGCGCCTGTGACCCGTTAAA
>JAUCMT010017848.1:0-20325 GCA_032357475.1 Enteromius thamalakanensis | reverse complement strand
TCTCAGCGATCTACGGCTGTGCAGATATGCTGGCGGTCCTTCTTCAAACAGCTGACGGAGATTTAGCGCTAATCAAAGAACCGTCTTTACTGATGAGATGCGCATAATATATCATACAATATATGTCGCCCAGCCCTATTCCAGAAGTTTCTTCTGTTTTTACTGGTTGCTCTTTACCACGCACTGGGATTAGAGATTTCAAGCATTTGTTTTCAGAAAAAAAAATAGTACACAGTCTGTTCCACAAATGTCATCACATGACTAACCCTAACCCTTACACAATATTGAGGGTAAGTTACAGACAAGTAGAGGGATACAGATCTCTCTAGATTAAAACTTTGTGAGTGTGGACGAGTGAGAGTGTGTTAGCACGGGTTTCGTAGCCTCGTCTGCGGCAGCAGCTGAGCAGCGTGGGGCTGCAACATTACGGATGACTACACTCATTTAGACCCAGACATTAGGAGGTATGAAACCACCAGATTAGGCCTGGAAGGCAAACACAGACATGCCCATATACACACACAGCTTCGCTGAAACAACAAGACTGGTGCTCTTATAATTTGCAAACAGGTCTCATGCTAAAATGTGACTTGAATGTCATGCGACACTTTCATTTTCAGAAATGTTGCTGCACAGTTTTCAATACACATTCCTTTCTTTATGCAAGTAATACAGCACATTCAAAACATCATACACACACAGTTCAACCAGCAGCATTTCCCATGACCTTTGACAGTCTCATGGATGCATGAAATTAGTTCCACAAGTCCACTGCAAATATCTGAATCCTTTGCCGATATTTATATCTTTTACAGTCATGTGAGTGGCAGAAACAGCGACAGTTGTGTGAATGAATCTGGGATGACACATTTAACTCCCTGCTGCCCAATTGGAGGAGAGGATCTAAGATGACGAGTTCTATCATTGCATCATGTCCTATCATACCCACTGTTGAGACAAACAAGAACATGTTGTGAACCTGGGGAGAAGAGCTGAAGTGTCCATTGAAGCCTGTTTTAATAAACCAATTATGTGACGCATGTTATAAAAAAAAACAAAAAAAAAAAACAATCAATCAACCAATGTTTAACGCAAAACCGTAAGCGTAGTGTATGCATCTAACTCCATTCGAAACAATTTACACTCTGACACATTTACACTGTCTTTCTTTTTTTAAATCAAGGTGTCTATAACCTTTGTAAAGACTTTCTTTCTTTAAAGATTTATTTCTTCAGAATCTCTTTAATATTAGATCACACATGTATATCCGGATATGTTAATACTTGTGCAGTTAGTGTTATTTTAGGAAATATATAAATAAATGTAAAACATTGAAAAAAAACTGTAATAACACCCAAATCATGTCATTTTCATTAAAATATTTATCATTAATTAATTAAAAAAAAATATATATATATTGTGTGTCTTGGTCATTTTTATTTGTTTTTACCATTTTCTTTTAGATACGTCTCTATAGTGTATATTAATATTTTGTTTCTTTTATGTTTTATTATTTTTGCATATTCTGTTAAACTAAATGAAAATGAGAAATGTTGCCTTGGCAGCTACATAGGCTAAAACATTTTATTCTATATTAATTATTGTACATAAATAACCCTGCATGCAGCCTATGTACAACACAACAACCTTGCTAAACAATATCAATTATGTGTTTGTGTTCCTTTAAGTTAAACTTGATAAATAACACTTCAAGTATTGATTTGGAGTTGGATTTGTGTGAACTAACACACTGCATTTACCTTTCAATCCAATCTGTGCAAATACAAAACACACCAGATGTAAGTAAGCTGTTAGAATAATGTCAGAACGAGTAAACGTGAGCTGCCAAGAAATCCAACCAGTACACATAATCAAAACCTCATTACATGCGAGTCTTGTAATTTGTCAGATTCCACTGAATAGACAAGATAAGAACAATATTCGAGGACATGCTTACGCACAACACTGCATATAGATTCTCTCTTTTCTAACTTAAAGACGCCCTGCAGCCCTCTTAGAAAACTAGAGTCTCCATTTCTCCTCCAAACTGGCATTGGAGCATGCGGTTAGACAGCGATGTCTGTCTGTGGCCCATCTGTATGCATACAACAGAGCACCGACTCCAAGGAGGCAGAAAAGCGGGAGGGAAGGAGAACATGCCATTGAGAACTGCTCTTTCAGTCCGCCGCTGTTATTTTTAGCCTGACAGGAACCTCGGAACAGGGAAGAGCAAGAAACATGCTTGTGATCAAGAAAAAAAAGAGGTTCGATATGTCAAGAAATGTGTGAGTTTGTGTGCACATACAATCATTCTTTGAAACACGGAAACACAAATGGTAGACCTGGATACATGTCAGCAGCTGCTAACACAAAACCAGCTCCATTCTAACGCAGGCACTGATCAGGCTATGTATGCTTAGTTTTGCTTGAGAATATGAGAAGGAAGAATTACGAGAGAAACGGGGAACAAATAAGTGAAATTTCCGCAGACTGAATGTAAGAAAACTGCAAGGGCTCACGACTCACGACAACTTCTTTCTATCAGTCTGTCTCCCTCTGGTGTCCACTCAACCACTCGTTCTGCCTTCTCCTTCCAGCTCATCTATTTATAGCATAGTGTCTTTTATATTATTCATTTCTCGTTCTTTTCTATCCGTCATTCTTTGGTGGAAAACAAGACGTGATGGTCGTATGAGTTCAGAACATTCAGTCAACATCCATGCCCTTCTCCTACTTCAAAAGGTACAAACATGCTTCCTAACTAAAAATACATACAGCTCATGATGGAACGGAGCATATATTTAAGCTCCCTTCGGATAGATCATTCTTATCTGCACTCCACATAGTCTGCAGTTTCATCGTCGTCAATGAAACTAAAATTAGAAAACACAGCTATTAGGTTACGTTCCTTTTACAGTGCAGAGAGAGACAGCCCATAAATGCAGAGAGCCTGAGACAATGCAGGCATCACAAGTGAACTTTCATTATCTCTGTAGAGAAGGGAAAAGAAAAGATGCAATGTTTGGCAACCCTAAGATGAGTTTACAATTTCATCTCATCTGTAAGTGACACTATTCCTGCAATTCATAAATTCTTATTCAAACACATCCGTACTATATGAATCACAGTGAACTAAATCTACTAAAAAGGCCACTAATGTTTATTGGGTTGTTCTGCCAGTGTACTGATCAGGTGTCATGCACCCAATCTGTTTTAACAATTCAGCTGTCAAGGGCTGAGTCAAAAATACATGATTCAATGGATCCGTTCAGGTTTTTCATTTTCGAAAATTAAATATGCATTTAAATAATCAATATAAATCTGGTGTACGTCAAGCTAAAAGTCAACAGTTTTTATATAACAGCCCCTTACTAAATAGTAGAAAATAATAAATGCCTGTATATTAAATGAGTAATATGTTCTAATTTTTTAGTATTCATATATCACTAGGCGTAACATAGTGTATAAATCGATTTGATAGGCAGTTTGCTTTCCCATAAGCCCGTGGGAGAGAAGTCGTTATAATCCTAAATGGCACTGAACAATCGGCTGATGCCATAACCCACATGTCAATACCACACATGCATGCATACTTATAAAATGTAGATCATCAAATGCAGTACATAGGCCTGCTCTTAACAGTGTGCGATATTGGAGGTAGCTGCTGCACTCCCATGCGCCATTCCAGAATACCTTTCAGCATGTGTGCTGCTTGATTTTTTTTAAACTATTCACAAGTTGGCACTTACATATAACAGGATTTAGCAAATATAAAGCATATTTGGTGTGCGGTCTTAAAGAAGTGCTCCGAGCTCAAAGTATAGCCTGAATCCACACATCATATACCCCCACATCCCTGGTATACGATGAGAATAATTTAAGAGTGAGGCGTTGGGGTGGAGGATGGATGCCGGAAAACCGTCATGGGACAAAGGTGAGTTGACTGTGTATGTATACACACACACACACACACACACCATGCTAATTAAGTCGATCAACTAGAGGAGCTCCACCTGCGTTAAGTTGGTTCATTATCTGATTTTGCTTCTCAACCATGCTAATAAAACAATTTTGTTTTGCTATAAACTAGAGATAACTAGCCTATTGCATGAAATGCAAGTTCCTGCTTATAACGTTCACTAAGCTGATATATAAAAACAATATCACACTGTATGAAACATCTGCTGTGGCCTTGTGATACTACTTTAACAGTTTTATATTTTCTCCATACAAAACCCCACTTTTCATTAAACACGAGGTTAAGGTGCACTACTAAAAATCCAAGTACACATATACACCCAAGTATTCTCCAGAAGCTCTTAGAATATGGGAAATGGTGGCTTCCCCCCTCCCCTCACCATCGCTTGCTCTCGAATGAGACCGAGCTGAGAGACTGCACATGCTGACATCAGCAAGCCTCGGCGCGCCACAGCGCCGCCCGTTACCGTCACACAGCACCGCTCACCTCGCGCCCTTACCGTGCGTAACACACCGAACACACACACAACACAAATAGACTCGATTTATCTTGCCACCGAAATAACTTGACAAATAATATTCTATTGAAATAATCTAATGAAACGCCCGCGAGCAAATCATGCGCTCGTGTAGCTATCATTAAACCAGCGACGATGTGATTCGTGTTTCAAGACATTTTCAGGTGACCTTACATATGCCACACTCAAGCGCACTATACCTGCAACCGGAAGCCCCAGGGTACTCACTGAGGGGGGTTTAAAAGGATATGGCCATTCGGTGATCTTTTTGGCGTATTTTCTCACGAAGTTGTCCTCACTGAAGATGAACAAAGATCTGTTGACAGTGAAGCAGTTTTGCCGCACCGGTATAGGGTTGTACAGGGCCATAGTTCTGGCTCGCTGGGCCATTGACTGCTTGTACACTCTCTGATGGGGACCTGGCGGGCCCCCCTGCCTGCTGCCGCCGCGGCCGGGGCCCCCTTGAGCGTGTCCCGGTCCTCCGCCATACCTGGACGGCACCTCATCTCCGAACCGAGCCATTCTATAGACACCAAATGCCAGTCTTCACGAAGCAGGAAAAAAGGGGGCGAATATTCAACGCGACCACACCACATTACATCCCATCTGCTTCAAAACTTAATACGTGTATAACTGGAGTACACATTTGTCTTCATGGCTTTAAATGTGATGTGGCGCTCCGGGAGCTGACGGTGAGATTTCAAGCAAACGAAAAAGAAAACGAACAAAACAAAAAACGAACAAAAATCCGACCAAAAAAGCGTGCCTTATATTTTGTAGTTCTTAGGTTCGTTGCCCACTTCAGCACACAAAATGGTCCATCATCACCTCATTTTATGTCCACAATCAACATATTTCCACGGTCATGTAATTCTGGGCTAAATCTCTCGTATTCTGTGGATCCATCCTCATATTTTCCAGAACTGTCTCTCATCCGCGCTTTTCCTTGAAAATTCAGGTTGCAATTATTATAGCTTCAGTCATTTGTACGATCTAGGTGTAATGGCTAACCAAGTGAACAAAAATGGAAACATTTAAAACAATCAGTTTTAACTGTGCGTTCTCATGATTACAGTATCCATATCTATTTAAAACGCGGAAAATATGACAAATTTATTATTTATTTATTTCGCAACATCCGCAATATTTGGCACGGTATAGCTATAATCTGCCTTCGGTCACCTCGCGCTCACGTTTACTCGCATGTATTTGCATCTCAGCCACGAAAAGATGTGCGATATCCGATGTTAATTCCGTTTTCCTCTTCTTCACGCACGACACAGGTAATTATTCGGATGCAAAAACAGATCATCACAAGTATCGATTGTTTTTTTTTTTTTTTTGCTGCTCACTGGTAAGGTGTCATCCTTTTCGACAGAGCCATCACTGGCATATCAGTGCAAAAGAACCAATCCAACCGTCATAAAATCCAATGAAGGGACACACAGTGACAGAAAGTAGAAGCATCAATCGCGAGGGGACAGCGGCGACATCTCTGGGTTCCCATAGCCGCTTGTGTTCCGCTGCACTGGGCTCTGGGCCGCGTTGGTTCTGTCCATCTTCCCCGAGTGTAAGGGCAATCCGTTCGTGAGAACACTCGGATCCCTCTATTCCTTATTTCTGCCAATGTTGAGCTGCCTGTTAGCCTCGTTACTCTCCGTCAAGAGCCCCTGAGGAAAAAAAGAGGGGGAGGAGGCAGTTGAGGACGAGTGTGGGGTGGGGGCTCGCAGGATATCAGCTTGTGAAACACAAGCCGAACGAAACAGTTAGCTCCGATCAGCTGGAAAGCTAAGCTATAATGAGCCACTGATCAATTCAGCGCCCTGGCCAGTTCTTCTTGCAGCACATGACGCACGGCGCACGCACCACACTGACTAATTCATTCTACTGACTCCGGTCTGTACCTGTACCGACTGTTGAGTCTCCACCGAATGCGTTCTCAGCCTCAGCTCACCTGCCTTTGCCGCATGAAAATTCCGTCGGCTTGTTTATACGACACTGAGGGGTTGTGCAGTTTTAGAGATAACGGAACGTTACAAGCTGACAGCGCGTTGTCAGGTTATGGACTGTTTGTGCCAGTGGTGGGGATGTACGCGCCGGGAGACAGCTGCGCATTCAAACGCGCGTCTCTCGGGAACGGCTCCGCTTTGCGAGGGCACGTAGGGCGAGGGCCGACAGGCTATTCTTAGACGCAGACATTTCGCAATTAATAGACGGAGATTTCCCATCAGTACAGCTGACAACTCTCCCTCTCCTCCATCCAACCCATTCTTTTAATAATAGTGAGGAAAAAAAGTTTGTTAAATTAATGCTTGCTAAACAGGCACCTGTGAAATTTAAGCCACAGAAAAATGCCGTAAAAATACACGTTACAAGATGTTTGGTGGCTGTTTAGTTCAAACTGTAGGTCTGCGTGGTTCACTAATTGGGAAATGCACCAAAGCCATAGCATATATTTTAGAAATAAAATATTTTAAATTACTGTAGCCAACTGTTTTAAAACACACACACACTCACACAAACAGTAAGTTGCTGATAAATTTACAGTGAAGAATTTAACATGTAATTACTTTACTTTAATTAATTAAAAGATTTTGCGTGTATGCACGTCAAAGTCTATTTCTGCGTATATATAGTAGACCTATGATAAAATTAAAACAATAACACTTGCTGTTCATATGCACTTTCATTAAGCTAGATCGTGTTAATGCAGCAGCAGGTTTGAGAGTGAACGAAGCTAGAGCAATATGCTTTGGGACGCGGTAGTTCTGCCGCGAGTGGTTAAAATCAATAGACCCGCGTGACCTTAACAGTGCCCACCTATCTGATATCACAGTAAGCAGGGGAGGATATACAGTACTGGTCCTCCTAAACCTCATCCCAACAATTGGATATAGTGCCTCATGTGCAGTTTTAATCAGTCATCTCCCTGCTTGCCCACCTTACTGCTAAAACCTCCCCCTGAAAAAAATCAAGAAATAGCCTACCACAATACCACTCGGCCTACTGCTGCAAAAAGAATTATGTGAACTTGAGTGGAAAAAATTTCCTCCGGATCTCTGCTCATCCCTTGATCGTGTGCAGCAAGCTGTTCACTATCTGAACCAGCACGCGTGTGATCAGCCGTATGTGATGTGTTTAGCATCAGTCCAGAAGAGCATGGGGTCAAGAGCTCAAACAGGTACCAGCCTCCAAGCTCTAGGCTTCAGTCAACAGACTGACTTTCTCCGGTAGCCTTTGCCTGAACAAACAGTGGAGAGCAAACATTATGCTTAAACATTGTAGCTTTTATCGGTAATATCCGAGTTATTTTAAAGTGGCATTCTTGTGATTATAAATCTATAATAAATATAATAAAACTTACTACAACTTACACAAAATCTGTTCAAAAGCTTTTTTTTTTTTTTTTTGGCTCAAGGTAAATAATACGCGTTCTGAGTGAGCAATTTAAGTGAGCCATTTAAACCACCCTCAGCCTTTGGTTTGGGCAGTTGCATTATTAAAACCCCAAATAAACTTTGATCTGTAAAGCTCAGTTAGGCAAGAGCACCGAGCACCAAAAGCCGTGAAGGCAGCTGTCCATGGTTCTGAAACAATGCACATAGCAGTGGATTTAAATGTAAAACATAATATACCTAAATTCAATATAAAACAAAAAAAATGATAAAGGCAGAATCTACAATATAAAACTCGCATTCCAAATAGATAACATGAGTGGTGGTGTAACAGCAACAATTTCTCACCCTTATTATATTAAGTATTAGTCTAGTTATTGTTGCAATCAGTGTGAGCAGATTATATCCTGCTTAGGTGCAATGTGCTGCTTTTATGATTTGTAGAATTATCTTTCAACTATTTCAAGTGTACAAACTGAGCTATAAGCTGTGCCCTAAATTCATTAATCAAACTACGAACAGAGGGACAAACATGCAAATTAAATGCTATATAAAGAATACATCTCCACAGTAAAGCAAGACTCATTATCTTTCGAAATCAAAACTGCCAATTTAGTGACTGTTCTACACAGTCTAGCAGCTCCTGCCCCATAAAAACCCTGATCAAGACAAATCCTGCTCATCATCCTGACAGCTGCCTCAGTGCAAGAATTTTGGACAGCTGTGATACTACTTTGCTAAAAGACATTGAAAACATTTCAGACAGCAGAAATTAAGGGTTTCGGGACCGGCAAACTTTTTTATATTTTGCTAAGATACTGAGATGTAAAGTTATTCTTGTGCTACTACCACTAATGCAGAGTTTCTGTATATTGTGCATGTTTCCGTATTGATTATGAATGCATTCTCGGTGAGGCTGTATGCTGTGATATGTGCTGTAGTCCTGTTGTGTCAGCCTTGTCACACAGTTGGGGTTCACAAGGCGATTGCTTTTGAATGCCAGAGCCGCTCTCCTGCTGCCAAGCAGAAACACCCCTCCCTTAGTGCATTATTAAAGCATGCCACACTAATCTAACACAGCAGCACACAGAAAGCACACAGCCAGCCAAAGAAAGATAGAAGTCAATAAGATGTCTCGCCGCACTGCTCTACAGAGGCAAAACTATTTTTTCCCCAAAATTGAGTTCCAGATTCCAGTCTGTTAGACCATGAGTTGTCCTGCGACAGATAAGTCTTGCTATGCTTAGATGCAGAAAAAATGCGGTGTGAGAATTGTCATCAAATTAATCAAAATCCAATTGGTGCACAAAAATAATGTAAATCTCACAAAACAAAGGCAACAGCGTAAAGCAGCAGTTGCGTTTGTGCTGCATTTAATTAGGATAAAGAGAAATGCGAACATAAGCACACAGGGCCGCTCAAGAATTCTGAAGTAATGCTGCTGTGTATTTGCAGCAGAAGCTAAACTCAGTGACTCATAAAACTGAATAATTCATAAACAGCATGTATACCGGGTTCTCTGCTCCTTTTTTAACCTTATCTTCCAGATATAAATCCTACTGGTCAGTGGAACGGGCCGCATCGCAACATATCACCCCTCCTAATGTTAGCGTGTCAGATGAAATAAACATATACTAAAGAAAATAAGAGAGTTGAGCACACAACTGCTTTTTGTGTTTATGGGCTTCTTTAGAGGCTTAATATATTATACAGTAAAAGGAAAACTCAAATACCAGGCATTTTTTTGGCACAGGTAAGAGACAAAGATGAATGTGTAGCTGTGATACTGAGACTGGGAGAGCCTAAAGTGGGCCATCGTCCTCCGAGCGCAGCGTTTTATTTGGGGAAAAGCCTGATGTAGGTACAATACATTTTTAAACAGTGTAGAGTTATTAAAAGCCCCAATGCTAACAAAACACCCCTCCAACTCTTTTCAGTGCCTCTAACCCTTTTGCTAACATGTAGATGGTCTGCATTAACTGGAGATTAGCAAATGAAGCGTTTCTGGATAAACATGTTAACAAGGATTTCACAATCTGCTAGGAACTATTGTGCAATTAATGTGTCACTGTTACATGAAATAAACCTATCATAAAATTATCCAGTAATAGATAGAAATTTGGAAGGTCTTTCTTTGTCGATCTGTTTACAGCCCTTGAACATTGACTCGAAGTGCTTGTAAACTGCTCCAAACATCCTTTAGTTGTAAGTAGGCCAGCATCTTCACAAAGGGACAGAACTGTCATCACAATATGCTTTCAGTCATCTGTAATACTTTTTTTTTTTTTTTGCTCTGCTTCCGAAACTTGATTCCCAAACTCAGTGCCCCTTTTCCACTCAGATCCAAGCACTTCTGCTACATCTGCAATCCCCATCTACTTAAAGGGATAGTTCACTTTAAATGAAAATTCCTGTTCCAGTATATGTGACTTTAATTCTTGTGTGGATCTTGTGAGAAATGTCATTTTGTGTTTTTTTTTTGGTGTCCATACACAAAGTCAGTGCAAGTCAGTAATTAAAATTAAAACTCTCTGTATGCCCGTGTCATGCCTTGTACTTCTGTAGGAAATCAAACTCATTTATGAGCCTGTATTTACATGACAATCAATTGAGCAATATATAGTCAGACCGTTTTGGAGGCTTAAACGATTTCCTGTGTTCTTTAAATCAGCTGCTGTCAATCATGAAGCCTGTTGAGAAAATGCTCTTGCAGGATGACAGGCTTGGAGGGCGGCCAGACAGACCTCTCAGGAAGTGAGATAACTACGTAGCTGTGATTGTCTGCATGTGTATGTATGTAAATGTTCAGCTGTAGTGTTGATTTCTGCTTGTGAACTGACCCTTTAGCAACGCCTTGAATATTATTCAACCTTAGAACGTCTGCTGTATACTATTTTTTCAGATAAAGTTGTTTTCTAATGTACGTCTCTGGAGGTTCTGTTTGTTCAGTTCAGTCTTAAGGCAGTTCGTACACATTTTACGAATTGGCTTATTCGTACAAATTTGTACACCCTCACTCACTTTTGCTAATTCGTACGTACTTTACGAGTTGCCAGTTCATATGAATTTACAACTAACCCCACCCCTAAACCTACCGACAATGGGGTTTAGACAAATCGTACAAAAACGTATGAGTGAGGTCATAGGAATTAGCATGAATTAGTATGAATTTCCCATCTCGTACAAATACGTACGAATTGGCCATAAGACTGTGTTGGTTTGTTGGATAAGTTTAAATATCAAATTGCCAAAAATATGGTAAAGCATTAATTTCACTTGTGTTAACAATTGTGTTTCATATGCTTTCAATTCTGATTAGGTTTGCCAAAATGTGAAACATTTCCAAATTTTATTTTGAAAATTTCAGGGAATTTTCAGGAACTTTTGACAACTTTGTAGAAATGTTCCATCCATTTGCAACAATGATTAGTAAATGCTTTTAAATTAGGCTTTTTTTGGTTAATAAATAATAAACTAAATAATTTCCATTGAAATAAAAAACATTATCCAAAGTCTACATTTACATTAAAGAAAACTATATTTAAATGATAAGTCTTGACTGCAGTTGTTCTCCGCTTTTTAATAAAAAACCAACACTGTTGTTATAACTAAATACATTTGTAACAGTAAGTAAATAAGGTGTAACATTTTATTTGCAAGCATTTTCCATCCCTTTGCAACCCTAATTGGTATCTGCTTTGAAATGAGTCTTTTTTGGTCAATTATAAATCGCTATTTCACAATTTCTTTTAAAAGCAGCAGATGAAACACTTCAACTAGCTTACATAATTTTTTTAAGGCAATGTAACAATAATATCTTTTTAGCACTTCATGCGCTCAATTTAACCGAACATTACACTGTTTAAAAAATGTCCAGTTCATTTTTATAGGATGTTTTGTAAAGCTGGTTTGGGTTAGGACGAGCCAAGGGATGAGCATTTATTTTCAGAGCTCAAATGTAAAACTGATTGTAAATGGGTCACATCTGAAGTTGCCTCTAAAAGTGATTTAAAGTTTGTAAAGAAATTAAGAATTCCCCCTCTAACACGTAGAAAATTCTGAGCTAATGTGTAATGGAAACCAGTACATTTTTGGTACAAAAACAGGAATAAACTATTCTGAGGCTAGGTTCTGAGTTATTTCAGGCAATGCAATCTTCTAATCTTTGCTGTATTGGCTACAGCGTGGATATATTGCACATTCCCCAGAGCCATGTATCAGCACTCAATGTCTTCCTGCCTGTAAATCTCACTTACTTACAGACTGTTTAATGCCCTCTTACTGCCACAAACAGCACTGCCTGACCATTACAATTACAAATAATTACCATCATTACAGTCTTGTGGGCTAATTGATGAGAGAAACCAGTCAATGTGGTTTGTGTGAGTGTGTGTGTTTGTGTGTGTGTGTGTGTGGAGAGAGAGAAACAGAGAGAAAAAGAGACATCCAAAAGAACAGTGAACATCTGAAAAAAGCACAGTCATTGGAGATGGGTTTAGATTGGAGTGTTACAAGTCTGAATTATAATATACAACAGAGAAATACTGAATAGCCAGCAGGGGGAGGGGGGCGAAAGCTATTTTACATTTAACAAAAACACGCCAATAGAAATTGAGGTTGGTTACTTTATTTAAAACGTGACAGCCAAGGCGCAAAATAGAAAGAGATGGGAGAAATCTGATATTTAGCGTGCTTATGTTGGGACGATATCAGCAAAGAATGCGTTTGCCCCATAAATGTTTTTTATCATTTATCTTTATCTATAACATGAAGCAATAGTGGTGTGGTGCTCTCTAGCGTTGAAAAGCGGAATTGCAATTACATTTCATTTATCATTACCAGAAACAACGGACTGCAAATGAAGTTCGTTTACGTGTATTTGTAGCTGAATGCATCACCGCTTGCGAAAATTCTAAAAATAAACAGTTTTTGACTGATTGAAATATATATATATATATATATTAGTGCTGTCAACGGATTAATCAACGGATTAATCATGATTAATCACATCAAAATAAAAAAAATTCTTTATATAATATATTTGTATGTACTGTGTATATTTATTAGGTATATATCAATACAAACACATGCATGTATATATTTAATGAAAATATGTTATATATATATATATTTCATCAAAATTAATGCTTGCAGTCACAGCTTCCCATAAAAGTGTTTTTTTTTTTTATAGAACTTATAATGCTAAACCCCTGCTAGGCAATCTGCCTCAAATACTTCAAGTCCCAGAAATCTTAGCGAATTCAAAATGGCGCCCTGTCAATGACAGCAGTGACACTAGTACGCTGAATATTGGGGATATTTAAGTGCCGTCATATGTCTTCGACAGAATGACACTACTCATTAGAGTATCGAAACAAGTACAGAGGAAATCCTTCCATAATCCCTTATTGTATAGGGTGTTATCGGAGAGCACGGCTTTACGAAAAGGCCCCGAGAGCAAAGAGGAGTGTAAATGGTTGTACGGATCGTCTCAGGAAATTTTATCCGTAGTGCGAGGGCATGTTGAAGTCAGGCAGAATTTCATCAGCGAGCAAGAGGAGAATGCCCTTTTCAAAGAGGTAGAGACGGGACTTAGAAAAAAGCGATACGAGTTTGACCACTGGGACGATGTAAGTACCATGGACAAGTGTGTAAACACTGCCATCCAGCGACATTTCATAGCAAAACTTATATGTGACCGTTGTGATTGCTACTGAACGTTTTAATGGTCGCAGCTCATGTGTAAATTACTCTTACTGCTGGGGTTTAGTTCCAACCTACCTTTCCAAGTGAACCCAAGACTTTGTTGAAATCGTTCCTACTACGACTATAAGAGAAATAGCTGTGCTGCTGCTGGTTAACAGGCAATTGAAGAATTTGAGTCGGAACCGCGTGTTAGCCAATCAGAAATCTTCCAGGTGTCTTCCAATCCTATGAGTTTGGGGTGGGGCTACTTTGTCGGAACAACCAAGGAGTGGGAAGTGTTTGGGAAACCTGCTTGGAAACAGTTGTGGTGTTGTGCCCTTGTGCTACCCTGTCAGATTTTGTCTAAAAAAATCATACGTTTACTATATTAATATACGTTTATTATGTTTTATCACAAGTGGGTGTCCCACTTCACATGAATCTAAAGTAAATAATGAACTAAATTTCCATTGAAATGGAAAATTTAACCACAATCTACATTTACATTAAACAAAGCAAAACTGAAATGACATGTCTTGACTGCAGTTGTTTTCTGCTTTTCAATAAAAACCAACACTGTTGTTATAAATAAGGTTGTAAGCATAGCCTGTTTCTAGTACATTTTATTTGTAACATTTCTACAGTTAATTGGCCATTGACAGTTACCTTAGTGACCCCAGTTAACTTCCCCATTTTCTGGTCCATTTCTCTTTCAACACTCAGGCTATTCACGGCTACAGAGAGACAGAGCGCCTACAGTGGGGAGTTGCGTGTGAAAGTATCTTAGGCCGGGTGAGAGCAGTTGCTTTTCCTGAAGGCAGTCCACTGCTTGGGCCAATTCATGTTCTGGATCTGGACAAAGAGGGCTATATCAAACCCCATATCGACAGTGTGAAGGTCTGCCTGTCAGTTATTTGTACAATATTGATGTTCTCCACACTGTTATTTCTACATTATTAATGCTTTTCTGTGTCTGCTGTTCTCTCCTGTCAGTTCTGCGGAAGCACTATTGCAGGACTGAGCCTGTTGTCCGATAGTGTTATGCGACTGGTCCCAGAAAACAAATCAACAGATTGGGTGGACTTGCTTCTTAGTCGGCGCTCACTTTATATATTAAGGTATATACCCAGCATATTTCATTTACTTTTTTTTCGATTTCTCACAAAACTGACAGAAGCATATTTTGGTTTCCATAAGACGTGACCATTTATTTTAGATGAGATGCAGAATTTGAATTATAAAACGTGTGTTCACATCAACAGGGATGATGCTAGATTTAAATTCACCCATGAAATCCTGAAAGAAGAAGAATCATTTTTCTCAGGACTGAAGGTACCACGCAATCGCCGCATCTCTGTCATTTGCCGAAACCTGCCTGTTTAAAGGATCTGGACTGATCTTAGCACTTGGAAACGCTGTGGCTCTTTCAGAACTGTTCATCTTTCAGATACTCACTGGCTAAAGATGCATCAACCAGATGCATTTTTTGGGAATCACCACAAAGAACCAACAATTTGTAATATTAGGATAACGTTCAGCTTACTGAAATGTCCAAATACCTGTACTGGATACATGAAGTGTTAGGTTTTGATTGATGCAATGTATAATGCAAAGTAAGTCAGGGAAAAGTATGAAGATGTCTTTACAATGTCTTAATAAATATTTTTTTGCTATCCTCTATTGTGGCTTTGTTCTCAAACAATACATTACCGTTGTATACAATATGCGATTTAAACAAATTAATACACTGTTATTCATTTTGGAACAAATTTAATGTACTACCAAAGGAGAAGTCTCCTGCAAAAGTTTAACCTTAAACAGCAAGTAAAAAACAAAAACAAACAAACAAAAAAAAAAACAGCAAACACTTCACACAGAGAACAGTGATTGCATTCTCTGTTTAAAGACCCTTTCTCAAAATTCAGCAGGTATTAATGAAAAATCATTGTGTTGATATGCTGAAGTTGTATGCAACTTGTCATTAACTGGCATAGATGTAGAACTTACAAACACATCTTTCCTATACAAATTACAATATACAAACTCCTACTCCATCTTACCGGGTCTCAGTCTTTTTGTTTTCTTACTCTTCTGAACTCCAGCATTCTAGACTGGAACTCAATTAGCAGCACTTACATACTACTGTTTATCAATTCTGAATGAATGAAAGCAAAACGACAAATCTCAGATCTATTTGGTAGCCTTAACCTAAACGAGCTGTATTATTAAAGGAGATTGCTCAGTTTCTCTCTCTCCTCAGCTGGGCTCACTCTGTGAGGTAGAAGTGCATCTTGTCATTGATGTTCTTCCTCTCTGGGTTTAGTCTCTTCAAGATCTGAGCGAGCACGTTGACTGTCTGCTCGCTGCTGAGGCCTGTGCGCTTTGTCTGGAACTTCTTCAGCAGGTCTTTAGTGGTCATGGGCTTCCTGATGAGATACCTGCGCACGGCATCCTCCGTCAGCTGCACATCACTAAAGGGAAGATGCCAAAAATGTCATACATGCTTGAAATAAGAGAGGCACAATGCAGTGGATGTGGCAATGCTTGAAGAGATAAAATAGGCATTATGAGCTGTAACATGGTGGAGAATTTACATTTGGCATAACGTTTGCATTATGGGAGAAATACACGCAGTGTTACTGGATACAGCACTCTATGGTTTAGTCCTCCTTGTCTTCACAGCTGAAAGTTGGAGAAACGATGGTTTAAATAATGTTCCATAAAAAGTACCTGGAGCTGGGAGTGGATTTCCCTGACACGGGTTGGGGTGTGCTCTTCCCTGAAGAGCTCTGAGGGCTGGGCTCCATTTTTAATCTCTTGGCCGCCGGAGTCTCTGAGCTAGGCACAGTTGTCTGACGCTTACCTGAGACGGAGAAGCAGATACACAAAATTAAAACCTACCTAACCTAAGAGAAACAGAGACATGACGAGATACTGGTCGGGTAATATAGTAATATGTAATGCCATGGCTTAATACAAAAATTGCCTCATGTACTCATGCTGTTCTAGATCTATGTCTAGATTTTGTTAGATAAACAATCTCTGATTTTATGTAATAGAAGTGTAGGGGATTTAAAGAATTGATGCTACGAAAAAAGGGCCTTTTCTGTATGTGCTGTCACTCCTACAGATTGTTTGGTGACACACTAACCAGTCATATGCATGAACCCATTGACTTTGTTTGGCTTTTAAAGCTTCAACTTTGTACGTCCCATACACTTGCATTATGCAGGCATTAACATCTGTGACAGCATGAGGCTGTGTTAATGAGATTTATTTATTATATCCCTTTACTTGAAAAAACAAATCAAACAAACTTTCTGTAATCTATTTCCATGCCATGCTATTTTCTTTCCACAATAACATCATGCAGTAAAATCTTAAGTTTTTTCCTCTGCAAATATTTGTGCTATTAACTCAGGCAAGCAACAGCCATATCATTTGATTAGTAATCAACTTTCCAGCAGTGTACCTTGCTCCAGTTTGCTGGCAGCGGCACGGAGAGTGTTGGAAGTGGCAGCGTTGTCAATAGAAGGTGTGCCAGGCCGACTTCCTGTTTTTGAACTACCTGCTGAGCCACGACCACCCCCTCGCTTTGGAGGAGTGCGCTTCTTCTGTGAGAGGGGACACAACAAGAGAGCACTGTACCATATACATATGAAACAACATCAGAATGATCTCTCTCATACTCTCTCCCAAACACACACACACACACACATACTAATATAGACCATTACCAACCATGAACAGTGCTGAAGCTGCCTCTCCTTCAATATCACTGTCCTCCGAGCTGTCAGACTCGCCACTGCTGTCTGAAACAATATACACAATGATATTTACAAAAAGGAAAAAAAATAAATATAGACGAATGTCAACATTATGGAGGACTACGGAAGAATAGCACTTCAAAATGAGACGGCATTATCAATACAAAAAATTATTAAATGCATTTTTTACTGTTATCAATGTCTATTTTTTTAAATCATAAAATAATTTTCGAATGATAAGGTTTCATAAAAAAAAGTTTAAACGGTTAAATTTTTTTTAATTAAGTGTTTAAGTTTAATTAAGTAATTAAATGAATTAATTAAGTGTTATGCGTAGTATTCAATAAACATAACTACTGTAACAACCCAAAATGAGACCGTTTTTACCTTTCTTTTTCTTCTTTTCCACCTGCACCGGTGTCTTCTTTCCATCTTCTTCCTCTTCTTCCTCCTTGCCATCTTCTTCATTCTTGTTTTCTTCCTCACTCTCTTCCTCGCTGTCAGACATTTCATCAATCCCTGTAAAACAAAAACAAAAAAGGCATTAGAGCTTCACAGAGTTGTCTCAAATCAAATCTCAGAATGAATCAAACACAAAACCCTTCCAGAGTCACTAACCTTTAGGGACATCCTCTCCCTTATTGGGTTTGGTCTTCTCTGGCTCTTCTTCTTCAGAACTGCAAAGAAAGACTGATGATTAGACTGCAGTAACCACGAAGAGAGTGTTTGGATGAACTGTTCATAAAGATTTGTATATCCACCTGCTCTCATCAGACATGTAGTCCACCTCCAACCCCTCGAAGTCCCCATCATCACTATCCTCGATCCCTTCCAGGTCACTGCCCTTTTTCTTCTTCTTCTTTCCCTTGCCTTTGGGGCCTTTTTCCTTTTTAGCTTTTGTCTTGGCTTCATCATCTGCATTAAAAAGAAAGCATTTTAGTAAACAAGCCATATATTTGACACTCCTCCCATTCTCACAGCCTTTGCTCACCATCTCCATTGCTGCCGTCACTCTCATCGCTGCTCATTTCCAAATCTTCCTCAAGGTCATGTATGCGCAGGTCTCCTCCCCTGCCTCCCTTCTTCTTTTTTTTCTTCCCCCCCTTCTCCCCTTCCTCCTCATCGTCGTCTCCTCGCTCCTGTTCTCGGAGGCGTCGCTGAAGCATGATACTGAAGTGATTCACAACTTTGTTTCTCCTATATGGAACAATGAGATGTTGTCTAAGCTTTAGACACGTCTTTAGAAGTTTGACACATCAGAGCGGTTCTCATGTAAACAGTCACTCATCCTGCCCTCACCTGCCCCACTCTTCCTCTGCCTCCTCTGCTGTGAGCGTGCGATGCTTGGCCTGCGGTGTGAAGTTGTACCAGGTATGTACGGGAAACGCCTCAAAGGCCCCATCGGCACACTGTGTGAAGATGTAGTAGGAAGCGTTCTCTGTGACTCCACCTTTTTTCAGACCCTTGAATCTAAATGATAAAAAAACAATAGGTGATTTTCAGTGATTTAATGAGATGTATGAATGGTAATTTTTTTTTTGGTAAAATTTTTAGAGTCAAATTTTGTGTCTTTGATTTAATTGTTCGTGAAATCAATAAATGCTTAAAACTTTATTAATCGTATTAAAGTTAATCAAATGAAATGTAAAAAATTCCTTAGATTTTTTTTAAAAAAGGTGCTTTTTTTTAAAAAAGGTTTACCATTTACATAATAATAATAACAAAAACATGGATGAGCAGTTGTGCAATACTTAAAAATGTTGTTTTAATTAACTGCATTACTGTTGTTTTATGACTTTGAAAAGTACAGCCTATTGTACAGAAAGACATGCTTTTTCTCAGAGCAGCTCTAGAGATGAAGTTTGTGTTCATATTTTTAACTTCAACTGTGAGGCCTTGCTTAGTGTCACGCCTGCTTAAGTATGTGAAATAGGTAAATCTGAATTAAATCATTCATTAACACAGAACAACAATTATTGGCTTATTAAGATTAACCGTAAGCATGGGGAGCTAAACTAATGATAAAAGCAGAAACTTGTACCTTCTTCCTGCCTTGCCATTAACTTTAAGGATCCAGGGCTGGTCCTCCACCTTGAACTCCTTTGTTACAATACCGTACTTCTTCCTCCGTGCTTCCTCTCTCTGTTTCTTCCCAAACTCACTGCCTGCTGCCCCCTCTTGGGTCTCCTCTTCACCATATATACGCCTATTACTCATGTCTCGCTCCATACGAGCCTAAACATTGCATTTTATATATACACACACACATAGATAGAGAATTAAAGACTGAAAAATACAATAAAGAAAAGATAGCATGGAAGAGAACGTAAGCAGTGGCTATATATAAGGACTGTTACCTGAGTCCATGTGGAACAGCTGACTTTATCACCAGCATTGAAAGCCATTATGTTGTATTTCTTACTGGTGTTTCTGTTTGGCAGAATACCAGAAATCAAACATGTTCATTTACAGCAGCATAGAGACTATAATTGATTTTTTGATAGAAGTACAATTATATATAAAGTAAATAAAATACAAATCTTACTTAGGAACTCGTACAACATACTCCGTTGTGGAGGAACTGCTGCTCCCCTGCAAACAAGAATAATCTCTTAGGCCTGAGAGACAGATAACACTGATAAAAGGTTTCACTGCCGACCGGTATAGTATGATCATTTCAACAGATACAAATGTAGACCTAATTTCTAAAATGACACAATTTGCATTCTGCTGAATCCGGCTGGTGCCGAACAATCCAATCGAACTTAACTTACCAGCGACGTCATCACTGCAGAGCAAGAAGTCTTGTTAATAACCTGTGAAAACATACAAGTGTATGAACATACACGCAACATATATACCAGTGATTCTCAATCAGTGGGCCGTGGCCCTTTTGTGGGCCTTGGGAGCGCCATTTGGTGGGCCTTGCAGGCAGTGGTAGATTACTCCAAATTAATTTTTATTTATTTCTTAATAGAAAAA
>JAUCMT010017588.1:0-20370 GCA_032357475.1 Enteromius thamalakanensis | reverse complement strand
TCTATCTATCTATCTATCTATCTATCTATCTATCTATCTATCTATCTATCTATCTATTTATCTATCTATCTATCTATTTATCTATCATATGTATATTTGTGTGTATGTATATAAAATAAATCCCTGTTTTTTATTATCAAATAAGGTATCAACAGCACTGTATATGGCTTTCTCAGTTCTGTTCAGTTCTTTCTAGTTCTGCCAGAAAGCTGAGATCTATTCTCATTTCCCTGTTACGTGTACTATTTCACTTGGTTTGGTGAATACAATCATTCACCAGATGTATTTGACTCCCTTCTGCTTTTTAAAACAACACTGCAACTGGTTATAGAGAATTGAGAATACAAAATGCATGAGACCAATTTTAGAACAGACTGGGAATGGGAAGACTTTATTACATTGCTAAGCTATGTAAAAAGTTATGTGTTGAAGTTAGTTCACTCAAAATGAAAAATATCAGAAAACATACAAATTGTCACGCTCCTCACAATCAGCTAAGCCGTCAGCATTCATCTGATCCCAGTTCAGTTACCGTAACCTGCTCTCTGTCTCCTGCTCATTGATTGAGATCACCTGAGAGCAAAAACCTACACCAGATAAAAGCCTTATCTGCCAGTTGCCCCATGGCTGAGCTCGAGATAACAAACCTAAACCTCTTGCTTTACTCCCCTTGCTTTCAGCTCTGTTTTTAGATTCACGAACCACTGGACTCTATCACCTCTCAGCCAAAGTTGCATTCACCTGCATTCTAGATCCACGAAGAAAGTAAGAAGTCACGATCTCTATGTTTATCAAAGTTACCTAATGGATCGTATAGACATCGTCTGAAATACTCACCTGTGACACTAACCTGAGTCATAGATACAGAGAGCGGATTAAACGATCAGGAGGTCATCCCCTGTACCAGTTATTATGAGCACCGTCCACTTACCTGCTTACTCACAGTGCAAATCATATACCCAGTACTTACCTGCTATTAAGCCGTCTGCGCTCATTGTGTTAAAGGGCTTGAAGAGGAAACGGAGTATCCCGAGTATAACCAGCTTACCCCACTCACTTGAGTTTAACATGAAGGAAAGGAAAAGAGAGATCAGGAGATCCTATGTTCTTCTACCCCAGTGTTTGATAAGAGTTTGATTCCTTACATTTTGCCATTTCTAATAAAATGAGTTGTTGAACTACCTGCCCGATCGTTGTTTGACTTGAGCGTTACACCAACCAAGTTCAACATCCTTGAAGCTGAGCCACATTTGTCTAGACACACACAAAAAAAATTGATCATTTTAGATTCATCTAAGTGAATTGGATCTTTTTAAAGTTATTCACCAAAAAAATTTATTCATTCACTGACCCTTCAGGTTATATCTTTATGCCAGTAGGTGGCGACACATGAATGACATCATACAGTGAGTCATTTGCCTACAAGACTGAAGAAGATAATCTCCAGAAACTATGCAGATCTATTGCCTTCCTTGGTTTTTATCTCAGTATTGTTCAGAGGTTTGTTATAAAACAGGCATTTACAACCATAACACTGCTGGGTGGATTTTCCAAAAGCATTGTTGAACTTCGTAACAATGGAATTTGCGACCATAGTGTCTTCATGGAAACATGCTTCAGGTTAGTTAACCAATGTGTAAAGATAATGATAATCTCCAAATGATATTACTTTTGCAAAAAAAAAAAAAAAAAAAACACAGGCTTTTTTAAACAGTACAACCATTTAACAAGTTATGATCATCAATGTAGAGCAGGTGAAGTAACTGTGAAATGTGGTGTGGCTTTTTTTGGTTTAATTTCCTATATGAGTAGGTGTATGAAAACAAACAAGGTACATGGCCCTGACCCAAAATCACCTTGTGTTTCTCTTTCAGAAAACATACTACACACAGACATTGACATTGTTTGACAGACTTTGATTAACAAATATTTCCTTTTTTATTTTAAAGAACTTTGTACAAAACAACTGAAACACTTTTGGAGGAGTGCAAAAGGGAATGGACACATTCAAATGACAAAAGTGAGCTTTTTCAGCCATGGGTATGCTTCCCCCTGGAGGAACTATAACAAAAAAGAAACAATTTTGAAAATGTGCACAAGTATTTGAAATGAAAAACTATAAAAAAAATCAAGAAAACAATAACTTGGCGCCATGAAGGTGCTCATGTGTAAAAGTGTTAAAGAAAAAAAAGTGTTTTTCATAAACACACCAAAACATCAGTAAAGCATTTTGTCTATATGGTCATTAACTTTTGGTTACTGAGAATGTTACAGACAGAAGTTCTGCTAATTTATATATCTTTTAGGTTTATGATTCCATTACATATTATATTTGATTGTGAATTACATAATAACCTAATATATAATTCATACACTACATGGAAGACTACATAGAGTATAACATAGGGCATTGTTTGAGATGCAACTTAAGGTCTCTTTTGCATCTTATTGCACTTAAATGGTTAAACAATGGAGGCAAAATAAGTATTTGATGGTCAAAATGTACAGACCAAAGCAAAACGGTGGTGGTGAAAATCTCAGGAAACAGTAGCTTAAAATTTTTGATGTAGCGGCGTTTTCAGGAACAGGCTTGATCTGCAGTGATGAGCCAAAGATGCAAGCAGGAGGAGAAAGATAATCGGTAAGGATGCCCGTGTGGAGGGGAAATTGAGGAATCTTACCTGTATTAATGCATGTGTGCGCATGCCATGAGTGTAGATTATGTAGAACAGCGAAAAAGTCAAACATCATTTTTCATTTTGTGACTTTGTACTATACTCGAAAAGCCTTTTAATGTTAACTTTTAATGTTAAAGATACCAGTACTGTATCACTGTGTTTGCATTATTTATGGAGGTCTTTGCTGTCCCATAGTGTGAAGACTACTGGCAGAATTGTAAATTATAGTAGCCTATATGTACACAGTTGCGTGCTTACTTTTATTAATAAAAAAATGCTTCCTTTCTTTGGGGGATATATCTATATGCCTATATGTGGTGGTGGGCCGACTGGACCAAAAAATGCAAGGGCTGATTTTTCGTCCTAGTCCTGCCCTGCAAACAGCTATTAGGGTATCTATATATATACATTTTATTTTATTTTTTTACTTGCGTTGGTCTAACTCCATTTTGGTACATAGTGTTAACTTTCATGACCCAATCAGTTCTACATAGATCAAATATATTATTCTTGTATATCCTGTAAATGGGTTACATTGTAGGGAATTTAGAAAATAGAAATTGCAAGTAAATGACATTCTCAGTAGTTTGTCAAAACACATGAATATATTTATTTAAAATCTGTAGGAGCACTTTATTAAAGTGATTTATGATAAGATGACTTTGAACCTTTTCTCATTTTCTTGTTACCAATGGCAACTAAAAAGTCATCAGTCATGGTATATGGTAAGCTTAGGGCTTCTTGCAAAAGACAGGAAGTGGTAACTTAGACTTCCTGTGGTTCTGTACATAAACGAAGCTCTGTAAAAACTACTTTATTGCACTAGATATTTTGCTATAGTTTACTTATACATTGTTTATTCATACATATTATCTCATTCAAAGGTTTTTGTTTATATACATATATATATAAGTGTACAATATTGATGTAATTGTAGCATCTTAAATTATTTAACAGTTCTCACAATGTATATATAGACAGAGAGAGAGAGAAAGAAAGAGAAAGAATGAGCCTTAAATACTCTACCTTAAATTGTTATATATATATATATATATATATTAGTCATAACAAAAAAGGTATATCGTAATGGTGACCTTTCATTGCCCTATACTTACTACAAAATATATTGTTCTGACATATCTTAAAACATGTCAGTGTCATTGTTCTGTGTTAAGATGCACAACTGTAATATTTTCTTATAAATCATTTTTATAAAAGTTGCATAAATATCTTAATTTAACTAATGCCTACTCGAGGCTTAAGCTAAGCCCCGCTTGTGAAACCGGGCCTGTATGTCTGAGAGCTAATGTAACCCTCACAATAAATTTGAGTATTCTGACTGTGCTGATGTTCAGTCATTAACCACAAGGGGATGCCACTGAGTTCATAAGAACTCATTCCCTGTGTTCTAATGTGCATAATATCCATAGTATTAAAAATTACTAATATCACATAGAATTAAGAATGGATAGTATGCACATTGGGATGCAGGCATTGTCCTACTATCGGTGTTGCCAACTCTAAAAGTTGCTAAATGAAATTAAAATGTCATTACACTACAACGTCATTATGTAACAACAACAACATAAACTTGGTAAAATTGTGTCATTGCTTGAAATTATTCAAAAAATTTGCTCATACAAGTAATATAACTATTATTTGTATTACTACAAACACAACACTGAATTATAATTATAACTTTAAAGTTATTAAAATTTTCCAATAGAAAGGGCACATTTACTGTATATGAACGGACTATTAAGATTTATTAATAATATTTAAAATATTGTTTTATATATATATATATATATATATATATATATGTATACATATTAATGGTAGTTTTACCTCAATTTTTAATTATGTATTTTGTTTTGTTGTATGGTTAAAGAGGAAATGTATTTCTATTTCTTTTCAAAAGCTGATAAAAGAAACCAAATAAATATTAAAAATAGCTAAATTAGTTGCTAGGTGCTTTTTGGACAGAAACATGTTTCAGGTATTGGGTAAAGTTACCAAATCTAGCAACAAAATTGCTGAACTGGCAACACTGCCTTTGTTTCCGAATCCCTTTTCTCTTCAGTATTTGCATAGAGATTCAACCAATCTGGACAACACTCAGAAACCACTACAAACACACTAGATGAGGTTTCACACTATCAGAAGACAAACTAACAACAACCATCAGAAACAAACACAGACACAAAGCTGACTGACAAATCAAAAGAATTGCTGAGATACAAGGCAGGTGAAAAGCATCTGTGATTCAAGGATTTGATAATACAAGTTAAGAAGAAGAAGAAAAGAGAGACAGAGATGGTAAGAGATGTTTTGGAAGAACTTACAACTTCAATTTCACATACAATCTCAGAAATAAAGGTACAAAAGCTGTCACTGGCGCGGTATTTTTGTACCTAAAGGGTCCTGTTTGGTACCTTAAAGGTACATATTAGTACTTATTTTATCCTAGGTTCAAAAGTGTACCTTTTGAAAAAAGATACCGCCTCAGTGACTGCTTTCTAACCTTTATTTCTAAGAGACAGTGTGCATATTAGTTTGTAAATGTGCATTTTCTGATAAAGACCTTCAACAATAAGCAACTCTGTCCTTCAGATTATCCTGGCTATTCTTATATCGATGTGTGTCATTGCCAGCGGCAACACAAGCGGTGAGTATTCAGACATGCCCTGAAGACTAACCGATATCAGTCTAAAATTTATTTCTAAATCTGTTGGGATGTATTATGGTATGTTTGTTGAATGTAATGTCATAGCATGTTTGCAATGCGTATGGCAGACAATGTTCAGGGGGTTTGTGAGTATGGTTTTTTACCTGACCTGACAAAAGTTGTTTGTGTCATTGAAGAAGTAGATGGAAAAAAAATCACTGATATTTAATAGTTTAATATATAATTATTAAATATTATACATTGCTTTATAATATAGTACATGCCTGTAAATGTACTTATGAATTTGAATAACAGAATATCTGTTTGTAGTTTATATACTTCTGTTTATTTGAATATTTATTTCAATCATCTAATACATCTTAAACATAATTGTCCAAAATGTTATAATTATCTTTATCTCAGATATTAATATGCTGCATTATGTGTGTGATGTATGTTTACTATCAAATGTTAAACCACCTCTATGAAAAAACGAAACAATATAAACTCTGAACAATTCATCACAAATGTAGAGGGTGAGATGTTTTAACATTTGTTCAAACACGCACGCTTGAAATCTGCTATTATAAAGTTGACCTATTAATGTTTATACCTGGAAACATTCTTAATAGTTTTTCAAAAACCTTTTTTGAGATTGAATGAATAATTAGCTTCTGGTCTTAAACAGTTATCATTTAGTGGATATTGTCAGTGCAGATATCTACAGACCTGACATACACAAATTACTCTCTGTCTTTTGTGTTGATCTATTTATTTATTTTTTATTATTATTTTATTTATTTATTATTTTTTTTTCTTCATTCTTTCAGGGTCTGAAATTAATTGTTTTCTAAGGGTCAGAGTGCCACGAAACACAGTGTTTATAGCTCCTGTTATGAGCGTACTAAAGATGAACTGTGCTGTAACTGTAGAAGGATGTCACAGAAGCCCAAGAGTCTCATGGTGCAGAATCTATGGAAATGAATGTAAACCTTTAAATGACACAAATAACACAAGAACTGAATGGAAGAAGATCACAGAACATGAATGGATGTTTTTCCTGGTTTTCCTGAACATCTCAATGGAGGATACAGGTCGCTACAGATGTAAAGAAGGCGAAATGTCTGTAAGTCATAATATAAACGTGACTGTGACAGGTAAGAGACTTTATCTTTAGATTCACTGATGGACTATTAACATTCACATATTTTGTTAAAAGTAAATAATAACATTGCTAGGACATTTTATTATATTTTTAATAGATAATAAGAAGAAAACGTCTTCACACAATCAAAGCAACAAAAGTAAGGACACGGCCATTAACAGCCATTTTGCTGCATGAGACATTATCTTTAGATTCACTGATGGACTGTAAACATAAATGTTTACTAAAACATTTTTATTACATTTTCAGCTAATAAAAATTAAGATTTTTACCCGCTCTGAACAGAACAAGTATGTGATCTTTACAACCCGATATTACTGATACACCACATCTCTTAAATCTCTTCTCCTTGTTCTGTACCTACAGCAGTATATGATCTGAACACAGCAAATAACGCTCTGCAGTGGCTTTGGTATTTTGTGTCCATCGGAATACTGCTTATAATTGTATCATTTCTTTATATCATTACACACCAAGGTGAGTGATTAGAGTGTTTTAACATAAAGGTTGCTTTAAATTATATTAGTTTTGTGTTTCCTTTCATAATCCTATGTAATATTTTAGGGAGAAAGTCTACAAGAAAAGACACGACAAATAAAAATCAGGTATGTGTTGTTTTAAATGGAACTGTTAATCATATCTGTTGCAACACTTTTTTCTAAATGCTGTTTTTTACTTCCACAGTACATGGAAACACAAACAAATGACCTGCTTCTTCCTCTCGAGCTCTATCTGAACTCAGACGTGTTGACCTCTGTTGTATACCGCCTTTAACAAACTATACTCTCACAAAAAAATTATACAAAGCTGTCTATGAGGTACAAAAGCTAAATCCATCTTTGAACCCTGTACGGTACGCATATTTAAAGGTACACATTAGTACTTTAAACATACGTATTGGTATCTTTACAACGGGTAGCAGCACAGAGACAATTCTGAACAATTATAGCAGAGCAGTACGCACAGAATGTCATTTAATATGCTTATGAATTATCTGTTTTTTTGTCTAACTGTTGTTAATGTTGTAATACTTCAGTTCAGATAGCTTTGAAACAGTAATACGACCAGCTGTGAAAGTCATTACACCACAATTGCTTCAAGAACCGTACTGTTATATTTTTAAATTGCTGATTAATGCATTTTCTTTAATAAATTCCTTATAAAACATCCCAAAAAACTTTTTTAATATTGATGATATATCTAGATAAACATAATATCCACAAAAATTAAATAAACAAAATAAAGAAATAACAGCATATTTATAGGAGTTCAAAAAGAGATATGCATAAAGAATTATTATATATTTTCCATTGTTTAACTTGTTATGAACTGTAGACCTGGTACATTATTATTATTAGAGTGGGTGAGAAAACAAAACCTATGGTGTATACCTCTGACTCACTCAACTTATCTTTAAAATCTGCTCAATTAAATACAATATCTGATGTACAACAAAGTCACGCAATTTAAAATGAACAAAGTGCATGTTTGCTTTATTATTTGAGAGATTTCAGAGATCTTTATATAAAACACATAAATTACAAAGAGGTGTGAAGGAGAATGGAAACGCCTAATTTGAGAATGACGCAGGTTGGCTAAATGTTTTAAGCTATGAGTGTACTTCCCTCCAGTGGGAACATATTCGTAATCCTTTAATCGCTTTAATTCAAACTTCAAAACAAAAACTTTGCACCAAAAGGCCAAATAAGCGCTCAAGTCTACAAGAGTGTTTCCCTGATAAAAAAACTCTGTTATTTTATTACACACATCAAAACATCAGTAAAGCTAACGATAGCATTTTGTCTGGTTATTAATTTCTCTATGATTAAAGAATGTCAATTTTCAGATCTTATAAATCTGCCTAGATTTAGTTCACTAACATAAAACATAGCTTTACTAAAATATACAGTCTATAATAAATAAGGCATTTAGTGTTGAAAGTGTTGAGGTTAAATATTTGTTTGTATACTGTTACACTGAATATCAGTTATATTAGAAGACAGAGGGAACACTGTTGTTTGGTCAGGGTGAACATCTGAACATAGCAGCATTTCCTTTCATTTCAGTCAGCCTGAAGAAAGAAAAGAGAGCAACAAGAAATGTTTTAATATCTTATAATTACACAGTAACACTTTATTTCGATGGACCACTTGTGTAAAAGACGTTCTATTAACAGTAAGTAACTTTGCAACTACATGTCAACTAACAGTCACTGGAGTATAAGAAGATATTAAACTTATTCTACTAACTCTACACCAGCCTACTCCAGTCTGGAGTTAGTAGACATGTAGTTGTGAATTAACAGGAATTATTTGACATGAAGTTGACATGTAGTTACAAAGTTACTTATTTAGTGGAATGTCTAAATAAGTGTAAAATAGAGTGTAACCAATTACGCTGCTAAAGACTTTTAAACAAGTGTTAAAATCTAATCATCCAACGCCTACAGCTAATGCTTTATTTAATGTTCTCTGTGCCAAGTTGGTAGAGGGCTGGGTTGAATATAAACAATGTTTCTTTATTGTTCTTTTATTATTCCAGTTGAGGCTTTTTCCTGTCTCTCATGAGATTACATCAATACTGAAACTGAATCATAAATAAACTACTTTTATCGCTTAAAACTACTGCCCACTAGGTTCAGTTCTACAGCTTCATGACTTCATCATATGCATCTTACAATAATGGGTAACATGAAAGTTAGTTGTTGTTTTTTTTATCATTATATCACATACTATCAAAAACCAAAAATATATATATATATTTCTTTAAATGATAGATTTTTATTTATAATATATATTATTATAAAAGGTCAAGCGTAAATAATCAACTTACTACAAATAATCTTGCTCAAACCAGAGCCAGAGGTTTATCGTTCACACACACAGCAGTGTTTTGACAAACACCACAGAGCCACAGTGTTTCCACTATGAATAATTCTGGAAAATACGCTGGGCTAAAAAAGGTTCTACACACAACTAAAATGTTTTGAAGCAGGTGTAGAAACATTTACTGCCTTAATGTTCTTGGTAATACAATAGTAGCAAAGAAAGCTCAGTAAAGATGTTCACGCAAAGAGAGAGAAATCTTGGGAGGAACCAGGCTCATCCTCCTCTTCAGACAAATGTGACACTTAACTTAAGGAACAGCAGGACAGTATTGGGTTAAATGGAATGTTGCATTCAGTTTTAAAGGGCCACGTTACTTTCCTCAATGCATTACAGGCTTAATGATTCATCAGAGCTTGTTTTTAAAAAGAAAAAAAGGTTTTTATATTATTTTTATAATCTCAAAACATGATATATCGTTCTGTAGACATCACTTTCACTCCATTCTGTTATTCAACACCTACTTTTCATGATTAATTGATCCTACTGAGCAAAATAATGTTCTTTTCGATTTATTTTCCATTTTAAAATGAGTTATCACATTTCACATTGACTTTTAACACTAAACGGTCATAGCATAAGCTTCTTGCGAGAAACAGGAAGTGGTAACACCTTAGATTTCCTGTGGTTATGTACATAAATGGGGCTCTGTATAAACATACTTCACCCTTGGCTTTGGTTTCACTATAACCTTTGCTACTATACTATTGTTTGCATTTTATCTGACAACAAAACATTTTTGGTGCAACTTTCTAATGCAGTAAAATTCAAAGCAAAAACCAAAACCAAGCAGAAGACATTTAGGACCACTTCACTGATCAAAAGTCATGTGTATAGTGCAGTAATGAGCAATGAGAGGATGACTCAATGAACACAACCTGAACAGTATGATCTGACATCCTGTAAGACTGTCCGGAGGTACTTTTTTCACTCCTCAAGGCCTCTTGTGTGGATTTAGTTGCTTTGGTTTAAATTTAAAAACAAATATGAAATGTTATTTTCCTTTTGACCCTCTCGGGTGACCTGCAGATTCCAGGAGAGGAAAGTTAAAGAGAATGAAGCAGGAAGGAAGACTTGTATAAAGAAGACAGATTGAGCGAGGTTAGTGAGTCATTCTGGCATCTCTCTCTCTATTTCCTGCCATACATTTCTCCAGTAGCGGTTTTCATCCCCCCCATGTTAAAGGCTTCTGGGGTATGACAATAGTGCAATAGTCTTTAACTTAATAGGGAGAAACACAATATATTACATCTAAAACTCTAAAATGTATAAACCACTTACATATTATATTTTAGTTATACAGTAGTTGCCAAAATTATTATAACACTAGCATTTTCATCAGTTAGTAGAATTTCCGTCTTTTGTTGTAATGAATAAAACATTATCTGAACCGATCATCATCCAGTCTGTCTGGAACAATGTGAACTGTGCCAATGTCTTCAAGATCCTTCAAGAGACCTACCTGCAAAGCTACATGAAAAACTATGCTCAAGTGAAACAAAGGCAGACATTTTATGTTGCTACTGACCATATGAGCAGGTGAAGTCAGCACCTTTTCAGGCAGATACACAGACATATGAGCAGCACAAGGGCCACACAGCTGGCTGAAATGAGAATGACATGGATGTTCCTGGCTGCAATAAAACACACACATATTACATAAATATTTACAGCTGTCTGGAAACAAAAAGAGAGCATAAGACAAAAACATGGAAGTTTCACTCACATTTATTCAGAGACACGTAGATGGCAGACTCAAGGCCTTGGTGACGCACTTTACACTTCACGAGTTCATCGTCCAGTAGCTCAGTCTGCATTTCAATGGAACTGATCACCATGGTGGTGCCGTCCCCTAGCTGGTAAAATGAGTTGACGGCAGGGCCCAGAGTCTGATTATGACCCTCCACGTTCCAGGAGATCTCTGCTGCAGGACGTGACACGGCTGAGCAGTTCGCCTCAACAATGCCCTGCGATACGGTGACGTAACTGGCCTCAGGTTTGGGTAGGACTGGGAAAATCACATGTAGTGCAACATGTAATTATATAAGACATTACCGTTCTTTTTAACAGTTTTTAAATATAACTAAGTTAGCATTTAATTTGAATTAATTTTATATGACACTTAATTTCATGAATCACATATTTGCTGGAAAATTGCCCCCAATTCCTAAAACACAAAAGCACTGAATAGACATTATTAAACATAGTTGTTTAAAAGTAAAACTTAATATTTATGCAAATGTGGACAAGGATTAAAGACAAATACATAATAAAAACACAAAATAGAATAAAAATAATATTTAAAAAGACATTTGTGTTGGTAGATGCTTTTTACCATACATACTACTACCATATTGACTGTTTATTAGTACTTATAAAGCAGATATTAACACCTTATTCTACATAACCATATTTCAAATCCCTTAATCCTACTCCAAACCAACACTTAAACTTACTAACTATTAACAAGTTGAACATTAGTAGGTTACGTAGTCGAAAGTTGCAGTTAATGCTTAATAAGAACTGGTCCTTAAAATAAAGTGACAAATGTATTGTATTTTATATATATTTTTTTTTTTTCAGCTAGTTGCCAGCATTTTTCATTTTAAACAAGTTTAACTTGGTGTACTAAAATAACTAAAACTACAAACTCAAGTAAAAAAAGGAATAAAAAAAAACCAAACACACCAAAGTTGTCTAATTATATAAAATAAGAAAACAGCATAACTTTAGAAAACAGTAAGAAATAAACAAATTCAAAATAATAATAAATGCTATAATATTATCTTAATGATACTAAAATTACATTTTGACCTACCGACAAGTGAGGCCCATATCTACATTTAATTTGTTTTTGTTCCATATCAGAGTATTTTTTAACACATTCTATTTCCAATCCTAATTTTAACATTTAGTACCTTTTTTAAATGTTTAGACTTAAAATCCATAGACATACTGTATCCTGTGTGCTCTTGGTTATTGAGACAATTTTTAGCTGGGAACCCTCACAACACTCCAAGTGTGCCAAATATGTGAACTTTGTATATGTTCATTACAAATACTGTACTGCTCATGCTGAACTTTTCTTTGTTGTATTTTAAGTGGTAGCTTCACTCAGAAGACAAAAGAAGGCACTTGTGTTGTTATGCTGATTACAAGCTGTCAGACGCTGGTCATGTCTGCGGCAGACTCCATCAAAGAGGGACACTGTGACATAAGTCAGATAAAAGAGAAAGGACAAACCATGACAAGACGAGGGGAGAGTGAGGCTCTGTCCACTTCGGTGGCTGTGTGAGCTTTTTGGTGACAACAGCCAGACTGTTTGGGGAATATCAACAGAGGGAAGGCAAACACAGTGGAGCTCTGTTCTAGAGGAACAGAGTCGCAGTAATCGCACTGGCCCTCATCCCAATCTATCCTCTAAACTACAGTCACGGCCAAGCATTATAACCAGTGTCAGCTTTGACTGATCGTGAGCTTTCTCCTCAAATAGTATTAACCTAGCAATGGATGGGAAAAAATGTGGAGGCTAAAAAAACCAACAAAAAAAAGCTGCACGAGATAAAGAATGCAATCCATTTTGTTATCTCTGTGTAATTTATTGCAGTACTGCACTGAAACAGGAAATGCTACTGAGTGCATTTGAAAAGTGTCTCCTCTACAAATCTAAGTGGATTTTAAGTGTGAACAAAGAAATCCATCAAATTAAAGCAATGAATTAAATGCTCCCGTTTACATAATAGTACAATAAGCATCATTTCAAAACAAACATGTTCAAGAGGTTTAAATGATTTGTTCTCTGACTCAGTTCAGTCACAGTGCTTCTAAAGCTAAACAATGTTCATTTGGATTGGTTTGTCACACAAAGGTATCACATGGCTTCTGAAGATTGGCTCTCCGCATGTTTTTGAAAAATGTAAAGTCTGTATTCTTTGAGATAACATGCAAAATAGTGACACAGTCTTCTTCGGAATTTCTATTGGTTACCACTATTGTAAGGTGTTTACACGTGCTTGCTATTATAACAACAATGTATTATTCATGATTACATGCAAGTAACCCTGAGCCAAACCTAACACATGTACTTAATAACACTCAGTACTTAAATGTATAATTCTGCTTCAAGGATACCTCAAAATAAAATCAAACATTTCTATTTTCATACTAAATGTAAGAAAAAAAAGGGCATAAACTACATTAAGTAATGTTGCAAAACAAATTTTACCTAATTTCTTCCGTCCAATCAGATCTATCACACCCTCTATAAATAAACCCATTTCCTTCCCTTCCGCATCTCGTTTTTGTGCATCCCTCCTCCTTCCCTTCTCTGCCCCGTCTCACAGGGGGGCATGCAGGGTCCGAACCAGAGGTTGAGCTCTGCCCTCACGAGGGTTCAAATCATTAGGGCTCTACTTTGTAATTACAGCATTATTTAGTACTGTTTAAATGTTTTCCTCAGACACAATTGGCTGATGCTTTAGATGATTTCAGGACTTTTGGTGACAGCACCGGCAAAACCTGAATGACACATTTCTCACTCCCACTGCATCTTTCACCTTGTTATAAATATACCAACTCATACACACTGTATATTTAAAGAACCTACCCCGAAAAGAGGCAAGGGGACTGTTAAATACCAAAACAATGCTAATGGAAAAAGCACCATGACTTCCATTTGTTAAGAGTCTACACGTCTGAAATGTTCCAAACCCACGCGTGTGAGATTTGAGGCAAAATGAGAAAGTGTGAAATGTACTTTTTAGCATTCGCAGTTTAATTCTGTAGCAGTGCTAATTATTGTAGTTATTGTAATTATTAGAAGCATATAGAATAGGTTACGTTTTTAATGCATCTGCTATTTCAACTAAATCATGAAAAAAACATAATAAATAATGTCAATGACTTTTATAAAGAATTAAAAGAACCACATAATACATAGTTCTATTAAAACTTTCAGACACGTGTGTTGAAGCATTCCTGATTTACACCAAGATGCAAGCCAAATACTTATCCTTAAAGAGACAGTATACCCAAAAATGATTCTTCATTACTCACCCTCACGTCATTCTAAACCTGTAAGACCATTGTTATCTTTAGAAAACAAATTTTTGCATAGACAGCAGCACAACTGATACATTCAAGGCCAAGAAAGGTAGTAAAGACAGCATTAAAATAGTCCATGTGACATCAGTGGTTTAACCTTAATGTTATATAGGTATGAGAATATGTTTTGCGCGCAAAGTAAACAACAATTCAACAATTTCTGTGTCAGACTTCAATGCACATTCAACATTTCATCTTTGATTGAACTATCCCCTAAATTTAAAAAGCAATTAAACCATACTCCAAAGCTCTGCGCTATCACTCATTGCACTTACCATAAACTGACAGACAAGCGGTCGCGCTCTTAATGCCATCTGGATACGCGTGAAACTCGCAGGTGTAACAGCCCTCATCCTCAGTCTGAGCCTGTTGTATGGAGAGCTTGGTCTGCCCAAGTGATGGATTTAGAGTGATCCGATCCTTAAAAGGGGTCTCAACGATGGGTCTGCTGTTATCATAAGAAGCAACAGTGGCTGTGTCCCCTTGCTCCGCTGTTTTTTTCCACAAAACCTGCCGGACTCGCTTACTGAAAATATACTTGCACGAAAGAGTAACAGGCTTTCCGCTCACAACTGTTTTATTCTTCACCATTTCCACCGTTGCTGAAAGAAATACAAAAAAAAAAAGTGAAGAGATTTGTCAAGTAGGAATGTACATCCAAAACAATTGTTTACTTAAAGTGGTGGTAAAAGTTTTGGTGACCATTGACATTGATCTCAATCTTGTTTCATGTTTCACAGAAGAAAGTAGATCCTACAGGTTTGGAAAGACATGGATGTAAGTAAATTATGAAATAATTACAAAATTTGGGTGAACTATTACTTCAAAACTATGTTAATAGGTTAATAGTCGGAAAATGCACAATACTAGACATTAACATATGCTCATCATCTTCAAATGTTAGGCTGATAAAAATTTACTTATCACAAACCCAGTGTCAGTTTTTATCTGATGTAGAGTCTTGTGGTTTTCGTGATAGTTTGTTGTCAGTTTTTTAAGCAAAAGAGGCCAGGCAGGAAAGTGGTTCTCACCACTTCCTGTTGGTGGCACTATTTATAACTTCATAACTATGTTTGTGAGCACAATGTGATAACCATCAATAACAGCCACTCATCTTGAAACCATTATAGTACGAGTACAAAAAAATGTATTTCCTTGCAGTCCTTTTGATGAGTAATTCATAATTCATGAGTAGTTCATAATTTCAGATCATCGTTGAGGAATAATATCAAGAGCACAGAATTTCTGAAACTGATTACCAAGCCTCACCCGTAAGTGAAAGACAAGTCCTTCCTCTCTGCTGCCCGGTTGGGTACACATCAAAAAGACACTGGTAGCAGCCCTCGTTGGCTGGCGCAACTCTTCTGATGGTGATGACGCTGGTGTGAGCTTGCTGACCTGCGGTTCGCTGTGAAAGCTCCACTCCATTCACCTGGATGACGTGGCCGTACTTATCAGGCTCGTAGTGTAGCATTGTTTTATTTGTCATGTCTAACCACAGCACTTGTTTTAAGGCCTCTCCTGCCTCTAAGGTAATATTGCAAGCCAGCATGAAGGGTTGACCAGTTACTGCCTCCAGATTAGACGGTGCAAGGACCTTACCTAACACATATCAAAAAAACTATTTGTGAATATTAGAATAATATTTAACAATGATTTGAAAGAGCACATGGGTGTTACGTGTCGTGATTGTTGTAATGAGAATTGACGAAGGCTATATTAAAAAGGTGCTTTTAATTTCCAGAGAGTGGCTTCAACACACATATCACATTCAAACAACATTTATCACAGACAAAGGGATAACTAAACAGACAGGGTATATAAACACGCAGACATAATGGGCAGAACAGAAAACAGCTGGGGAACACAGAGGGAGACTAATTAACTGATAATCACATCAAGTACAGGAACTACCAAATAAGGGCAAAGGCAGGCACATGGGGAAAACCAAAGATTATGTAACAATGGGTCAATATTTTAAAGTAATTAAAATAGCTATTGATTTATTCAAAAATACATTTTAAATACAATTAATGTTTACCTTTTTTATTATTATTAAACTTTTTTTATAGGGGGAATAAAGTATAAAATGTGAAATTATTAAATTATAAAATTCTAAATTGTAAAATCCTTTTGATAATTAATATATAAAGTTGTTTTAGCCTAATCTTTTATTGATAATTTGTATTTATTACATTTTTAACTGCCTGCGTAAACAAAATCATGTGGCACAACCAACATGCAGAAGAATCATAAACATAAAACAGAAAATGTATGTTCTAATGAGCTCTTTTTTATTTCTTTAACACAAAACAGAATTCTGAGATGTAAACTCATATTTGGAAGGGAGAAAAACAAATCTCACAAGATGAATTCTGTTAAATTTTCACAGTTAATTTAGTTTTTCTCAGAATTGTTATGACATGTAATGGTGTTGAAAATGACATAACCAACATTTAAACCATAAAAACCAAAGAACACATTTCTAAGAACTATATCTGCTAGATGTGTTTTAAGATTTGTCCATTTCTTTATCATGGTCACTCTTTTAAATGTCATTGACCTACATTGTGTTCTAGATCTTAGATACTCTAATGCTCAGAAAGGAAATGAACAGGCACCTTGTAGTCGAGAGAGCAACATCAGCGTCACCCAGACTTGCAGAGATATTGCAGACACAGAAACACACATCTTGACCTATAAATTTGACCAAAACAAACAAAAAAGTTAGACAAATAGTCTTTTAACAATGAATTAACAGAATCCTGTCTGTGAATTATTCATGTGCGTTAAAGCAGACTCTACATAAACAAGTTTCACAATGGCATAGTTCATTACAATTGGTAACCAAGGCAGTACCGCCCTAATGAGCACTGCTAGGTTGTGTGAAATGTTTAAAAAATATATACGAAAATTACTAAATTACTTACAGCCACAGATTTGTATAGAGCAGACAGTCCACACGATATCAGTTCAGCTCCTCAAAAGCCATTGCTTTATAACAAAGATATAATAGTAAAATATGTTACTACATATATTTAGAAAAAGACTTCAAGAGTAAAAAAAAAAGACTTTTACTCTGGTGTGCTATTTAAAAATACATCCCCTGGTAGCATAGAGCTCAGATTCATCAAAGACATCAAAGAAAATATTTATCCCACAAGTTTAGTCTGTGTTGCAATTTGAGGATTCAATACACTATTTATGGCATTCTCAGTGGTAACAGTGCAATTCAGCGTTTTTGGATTGTTTGGAAATGAGATTGTTATTTGCAAGGTATATTTATGGCATGAAAGGCAAAATCTCCAACCACCTGCAGTTTATAACCTTTCTGGCACTTTAACAACAGTTTAGGTACCATCAAACTCCCACTTTATTGCCTAGACTAACATTAACTTGAGGAAATAGCTTCCTTTGGCCTTTACACAAACTATATGATTAAAATCACTTGTGGCTTAACTCTGCCAGTAAATCCACAGAAAGAGTGGTTCTAGCACATGATTTTTGGGCCACATGGCAAATACTTCCAGGCAGCCACACACCCCTGATGACCTCAAAATATCATGGTTGGGTCCTTTTTTTTAAGTTGTTGTTGTCCACAATCCCCCAACCCCTACTCCATTTAAAATAACCTTCATTAATCATTTTTAATGTGCTAAACAAATACGTGGTTTATGTTAATTACAGGCATATTATATATATAAACATTAACAATAAACATATATAAATAAACAAACTATAAATAAACTTTTTATGTGTAATGATGTGACCGACAGTCTATAAATCATGATCTGTTAATTTAATCTGTATTCTAGTTTGAAGAATATTTTTCTGAATATAAAGTCTGTGATATGACAATTTCACTTAAGATTAAGGATTATAACACTTCACAATAAATTTAATAAGCTAACATTTCATGTTATTCATTAAAGTTAACAAAGATAAAGGTCCATAATAACTAAGGCACTTTAATGTAAAAATGACTAGAGTGCAAACGTACAGACGTAGAAAAACGTTTGTTTGACTCATGCAAACAAATTCCACGTCAATATGAACTACTGATTTGAAAATTAGTCGATTAAGAATATATGGATTATTATTTCTAAATTAAATTAAATTTATTAACAAACTAGTTTTAATACAGCCTAATATTTAGAATAAGCGACTCACCTTGCAATGCATGGCTGCGTTCATCCGTATTATAAAAACACAAGCGTTGGCAAATGCACTGGCTGAGCGTTATTCTGGCATGTGTGAGATTCGGGATACAAATGGAAGTGGAAGTGAGGAAGTTGGGCATGCAGTCGTGGGAAGCATAGCAATCAGTGCTTAGAAAGGCCCAGTGACGCTTAGCGCATGGAAGCGTGCAATTACTAGACCGAGTAAACAGCGACATCTAGTGGTGTAAGCCTTCCTGTAATCAATGTCCATGAAAATATCTCCTAGGTTAAAATGCCAGCCTGATTCAATTACAAAATATATACTTTAAGGGAGGAATACACCTTTTAATAAATATGCTTTGGTTATGCACGGGAACAGGACTGAGAGCTGGTTAATGTATATTGATCATGCCTACATGATTTTTAAATTGTTTGTACTGGGGGTTATGTTTAAAGCAGGAAAGGCAATACTACAAAACAAAAAGCCTTTTTCAATTGTAAGCTAAGTAATAAACATTAAATTAAATCTGTTTATGACTAAAACTTTTAACAAGCATCTTGGAGACATTACCATTCTTGTGGATTTTATATATATATATATATATATATTGTGTAGCAGTATACATATATATATATATAAATGTATATAGCAGTGTGTGAGGGAAAAAAGAGAGAATAGGAAGAAGGACACAAAAAGAGAGATAAAAAATAATAAGATAAATAACAGATAAATTAAGTTACAAAGGCGTAATGCTGTGTAAAAAACTGTGTTAATAGGTTGTATTTATTGCATACCAGTGACACTTCAGGGAAAATCAAATGCAATTTAGTTTTGCTCATGTATGCTCTATGTAGTGATTTAAATTAAATTTGCATTTGTTGTTTTTTTAATTCTAGCTGTTTTAGAATTCCACAAAAAAACGAAAAATAACCATTACAACTAAACTGTTAATTGTTTTTCCTTTATTCCCAAAGCAATATGTTGGATGCATATAATAAACATATATAAAAAACTTACTAGCTTCACAAATACAATATGCCCTGCAAACACTTCCCTGTGGGGCCTCCATGATGGCCTTTTGTGGGCACAGTGGGCTGGGCCACACCAAACATAAACAGGCCACAGGCAAGTCCCACAGTTTTGGGATCACTGCAGGCTCTGTGTGAGCAGACCACAGGACTGCCCATATTCATCCCAAGATGGCCCAATATAGAACTGCCTGTTTGGACCTGGAGCAACTTTTTTCCTTTTGCGCTCATGCAAGCATTGGTGGTGGGTGTACTGTCCAAGTTGAAACTAATACTAACAACATTGATTGGCCATTCTTTAGCCACTCGGTTGAGCTGGAATAGCTCAAACTAAAAGAGACCTTTTCAGAACCTGAGGCTAAGGAAGGTTGTAACAGGAAAGCTAACATGTGCTTTTAGAAATAGCATATATATAAAATACTTACCACACAGTGTGTTGATTCAACAAGTCCACCTCAGACACAATGCCCTCTCTCTCACCCAGTGTTGGGGGAAATCGCATTACAAGTAACATGAGTTACATAATATGACTTTTTCTAGTACTCAAGTAACTAGTTGTCACGCTCAGTAAACACAAAGAGACTGAAGTAAAAGTAAAGTTAGTTTTTATTTTGTGATAACATCCATTCTTTCCTTCCACAGGTGATATGCAGGTGAGTATTTCAACAGGTATAGGTAATCA
>JAUCMT010017406.1:0-20422 GCA_032357475.1 Enteromius thamalakanensis | reverse complement strand
ATTTTGACCTGAAAATAGGATGTTTGGGAAATTGGGTGAGATGTTACGGATTTGTGTTTACTGTTGTGAGAATATGAGCCATAGTTTCAAGAAATGTGTTTAAGCAATCGAGAAAAACTGTAATTGATATTGGATTTATTTGAAAACAAACTTATTTCAATTATTTGCCAAGACTACATTTCTATTTACTAAAACTAAAACAAAAAATGAAATTTTAAATAGAAATATTAATTAAAAAAATAACAATGACAACAGCTTAAAACTTAAAGATTAAACTAAAAATATGAAAAATTAAAATGAATTCTAAATAATAAACACTATGAAAGTTAAAAATTAATGCTAAATAATTTTAAATTAAAATGTAAACTGCAAATATAATGATAAATGCAATTCTAAACTTTGTACAAATATTAAAAAATAGTAATAAAAATATGCAAAAGGTCTTTTCTTCTTGATTATGAGACATGTTCAATCTGGATGGATTGAAAAAACAATATACAGAAAAACAATAGTTTTTGGATTTGATTGTTTGTTTGAGCACTCTTTAAGATGCAGTGTGATTTCCAGTATGTCCATCGTGAGATAGCTCAATTTGAGAAGAAACAGAAGAGGATTTCTCCTGCTGGAGGTGGAGGCTTTCTTTACAGGTGTGTTTGTATAACACTGAAAATCTAGGAGTAAAAACAATAAATGCTCAAAAGCAGGCTGACAAACTGCTCACAGTTGTTTCACAGACTGTCTTGTCTTATTTCACACAAAACTAGCAGAAACTTTCTTGATTATTTGAGACCTTTGTATGACAAACTATACCTGGACTTACAGTGGGCGTGTGACCCAGCCAATGACTACAGCTGACAAAGAACAGTGGAACAAGGAGTACATCGAGAACATCCGTCAGCGTCTGGAGGAAGACTCTGCTGCCCGGGAACAAAGAGAGATGCGGAGACGTCGTGCTCTGATGGAACAACTGCAAGCCCATGAAGCTCAGCAGGTGAACACAACCCAAGTGTATCAAATTTGATACACAACCTAAATATGGTCAAAACTTTGCTGAAAAATCTGTTGCACACAACCTACTACATGCTTCTGTTATCTGACTTCTAGTTCATAATTTTTTAGCAAGCAGAAGACCTTTAATTCCCACTTCAGATTGTGGTACACACATTTTTTTCAAAACATAAAAATCACATTTATATTGTTATATTGGAATATTTCAGGATAAAAATATCTGGAACAAACTAACTAACACGGTTGTGCTTTTTTAAAATCATGTTATATGTGTGTCAAATATGATCCTTTTATGGAAAATATTTAATTCAGTCATCACTATATTGCATTGCACAATGGGTTTTGAAACCTTTAATCATAAATCAAAGCATTTAAATTTAATCTAAAGGATTTAAATACGTAGTCAAGAAGACATTATTGGGAGATAAAGAATTTGATGTAAGCAGTCTGCTATACTGTTATAAAGATCTCTTTTCTTTTGCCACATAAATATCAGCATCTGCATCAAATTGCAAATCTTTGGGATTCAGAATTTTTTTAAATTGCTGTGTTTTTCCTCCTCGAGTATGACCATATTCTCATTATTATTTTATACTGAATGAGCCTGATGCATCAAATATGATAACAAAAATGCACATGCAGATTTTCTGTGAAGTATAATGCATAATGTACAGTATGATGTAAAAAACTGTCAAACGTTTGAGTGGTAGTGTTTGTCTTGATCAAATCTGATTCTTGCACTGACATTTTGCATTCTGCAGGAGGTATTACGAGAAGAACAGATGGTTAATCGATTGATGCGTCAGACGCAGCAGGAGAAGAGGATCGCTGTGCAGCTGATGCAAATAAAACAGCAGAAAGAGGTACTGCGACAGAACCGCATCTTCCAGGAGAGACAGTACCAGGAAAGACGCCTTCGAGACTTCCAAGAGGCCTTGGACAGAGAAGCTGTGAGAGATCATAAACACACACAAACAAAACAACCAATAGAGTATCAGAAAAAGTTATTGAGTGGTCCTGAATATGTCCCATCATTGCTTTTGCTCAGATGCTTGCCCATCAGGAACGTCTCGAGCGCAGTGAAGAGATCAGGATGGAGCGTGAGCTACACAAACAGCTAGTTGCAGAGCGTGCTCAAGCTCGCTATCGCAAACACTTCGACATCTGTAGAGGAATTCTGGAACAGATTGTTGACCTGGCAACAAAAGCTGGAGAATATCGGCTCCTAACAGCCAAGTATTTATTTCCCTGATCACTCTATTATTGGATTTTGTTATTTAAACTACCTTGACAGTGCATTAAAATTATTTGGATTTATATGGACACTACTTTTATATAGTAAGTTCACCTTCACTCTTTTTCAGTCTGATACCAGTCAAGCTGATGCAGGAGTGGATGGAGCTGTTTTTCAGTGGTAAGCCGTTGTATGAAGTGGCCAGTGTAGATCCCACCCCTGCTGACCCCACACCAGAGCAGATTATTGAGCTGGAGAAGCTCCAAATACTCAACAATCAAGACTACAACGAGTATGTGGTAAGGAGTTATTGTAGCTTTAACTTTACTGATGCAAAGTATTTGAGATGTTGCCTTTTGCCTCTGAATCATGACTCATTGAAGCACATCATTTTATGACCTTATTTAATTAAATCAAAGCCTTTGATTAAATTTTTTGTATTTTATTCATAATTTTAATATCATTAATTATTCGTTTTTCATGAACTCATAAACCCAGTTCCCTTGCGAAACCCTGCTCTACGTACTTTTTGTATATCATAATTTTTAAGCACTTGACCTTTGCCTATGAAACATTTGAGGCATGGATTTGTTGACTAGTCTGTGCTAGTATAATGCACATGTGTCTTTCTGTCTGTTCGTTTCAGGCCATGAAGGGTGAGTGGGTTTGTCATGAAGACGGCGAGAGTCAAGCCCCTCCAGTAAATGATATTCTGGATCATGTGTTGAGCCGTCTACAGAGCATGATCGTCCCACCGAGTGTCAGCACTCCTCCTCTGTTTCCTCATTTCACCCTCAGAGCATGCATGCTGGGAAAATCCTACTCGGGCAAAACCACCTGCCTTGCCAAGATCAGCAATAGTAGGAGTTTTATCATATTAAAAGAATGTGCTTCATTACAAAAGAATATGAACTCATTTCCCCTCTTGCTGTTTGTTCCTCTCTGGGTATCAGCTCTTGGAATCCGTGTGCTCTCAGCAAACTCTTTGATCCAGGACGCTCTATCAGCCTATCAGCAGGAAAAACATGCTGCCAGTAAAGAGTCACAGGTCAGGAATATTTGATCCTGCCTGAAGTAAAAAGAAGGTTTTTTGTAGCAGAAAACCAGCAGGCCTGAGAATATTTTTGGATTTGTTTGTGACCGTAATGTTTTCTGTATTTATACTTCACTATTTATATCTTGTATTTGCCATGCTCAGAACAACTTGGAGAGAAATGTTTCTCCAACAGAGCAGCCTCAGAGAGAAGAAGAAGAGGAGAAATCCTCTCCTTTACAACCAGGTTTGTGAGAATACTAGACAACTTTTAAGATCATTTACAGTACCATTCAAAAGTTATAGTAACGACTTCTATAATATTACAAAAGATTTATATTTAAAACAAATGCTTTCAAATTTTCTATTCATCAAAGAATTTGGGGTAAAAGCGTATAAGGCTTTCCACAAAAATATGAACTGTTTTGAACATTGATAATAATCAGAAGTGTTGAGCAGCAAACCAGCATATTAGAATTATTTCTGATGGATCATGTGACACTGAAGACAGAGTTATGAAGCTGAAAATTCAGATTTGCATCAATAAAATAAATTACATTTTACAGTATATTAAATTTGAAAACAGTTATTTTAAGTTTTAATAATATTTCATAATATTACTGCATATCTGATGAAACAAATGGGTCCCTGGTGAGCAAGATAGGCTTACAAAGTAATGACAAAAACATCACAAAGTCTTACAAAAGGTATTGTATTTGTTTGTTTAACTTTATGCACCTCATGGAGGACCTCGTATTACCTTTTACATTAAATAATTTAGCAGACAAAAATAAATGCTGCTTGATTACTTATTTTTACAATTTACATTTAATTCTGAATGTATTATATGAATTTAACTGCATATTAGTGCTTTCTTTCATTAATATATTTTTGTTTGGGTTTTTTTCATGTGGTTTTCTATAAATGCTCTTTAACTAAACCAAAAAGCCAATAAAGACTGATATTTCTTACTGTGAAAATGCTCACCCAGCTTCTAATAGTCATTGACTCTTCTGTGTATCTCACACCAGGACCTGAGCCACATATGACATCTGGACTTCTTGGAAAAGAGGGCAAAGAAAAAGTAAAGGCAATCACAATGTGAACTCTGTATTTAGCAGCAGAGAGCTCTTTGATATGGTCCGTGATGTTCTGTGATCTGTTCTGCAGTGGTCGCTGCGAGCTCAGCATGGAGCAGCAGTAGAGCAGGCTCTTAGGACAGGCAAAGCTGTTCCTGATCAGCTCCTGGTTGACATTATAGTGGATGCTATCAGGTAAAGAGCTTCGGCTCCATACCATACTTGTTTTTTTACTGAACAGTTGTACAACTGTTATGTTTTACACAAAATATTTAATAAAATCTTCCTTGAGTGCACATCAGTTTTATTAATAGTATCATTAATATACTATTGCAGTTTTTGTAGTTATTGTAGTTTCCAAAATATATATTAGTTTTATTAGTTTTAGTTAAAGTATTTGTAAATTCTTGTATGTTTTTGAATGTTTTACTAGTCTCTATAGTTTTTAGTAATTTTTATTTATTCGTTTTAGCTGATTTTAGCTTACAGATTACAGTTTAACAGGAAATCTTGCCTTGGAAACTATTTTATTATATCACTACTATTTAATTTTAGGTATTGTTTATTTTATGGTTGTAGTTAACTACTTTAAAGCTTGTGCAGATGAAAAACTACGATTTGTTTTGTGCACTTAATAGATATTCTTAAAAATCAGTCTGATTCCCTTTCGCCATGCTCTTCAGGAACATCCCTGCTGACAGTGGCTGGATTCTCGATGGGTTCCCAGTGGACATCAGTCAGGCTCAGATGCTGGAGAAAGCTCTGATTGGGACTGAACCTGATCAGGCTAAGACAAAAACACATAGCAACTCAGCCACAGACAAAAACGCTCCTATAGATCCACCTCCTCCATCCCCTGCACTGGATCTCGTGGTGCTGCTGGACGTCACAGATGAGCAGGTTCTGGAGCGAGCCACTCATCAGCCTGGTGAGTTAATATTGCAGTACTTTATCATTAGTTGCTCTTACCAGCATGACAGGCTTTGTTGTTTTTAGTATGAAATAATAATAAAAAAAGCTGTGTAATCTTCTCCTTTTATAGATGAAAAGACAAGTATGACAGAGGTGGACACACAAGATCCAGCATCCTTGTCTGATGAAAAAAGCCTGAGAAGGAAACAAATACAGCACAGGTGTGTGAAAACATACAGCGGGTTTGTAACTTGTCTAATGTATACAGTATAGATGGTTTCAATGTCAACAACATAAACAAACATGCTTTTGTGGCCCTACTGTAACTTAACTTCCAGTAGACATCCCAACAGAATCAATAACAACAGCAAAATACTGTACGTTTGCTGTTTGAGGTTTCCTAGTAACAGCTGCAGACAAAGCAGCTGTAGGCTTACAAACGCTTACATACAGGATGAAATGAAAATTATATTTTCTAAAGACAAACTTCCTCCAGAAATACAGTAATTATAATAAGATTTTTAAGCGTGCATTAAGTGTTCCTTTTTATTCAACAAAGCCTTTGGGTCTGTGAAGTATGGGAGTATGTGAAATGACAGAGGACTTCACTTCACAGGAATAGACTACCACCCAGTGGAGAGTTTCTCAACTCTGGACACTCTTGACTGCTCTCAACGCTTTTTCCAGTCCACTGTCAATCCCACAATTCCCTGTGAGTGTGTAGTTTGGCCCTTTTAGAGATCAATTAAAAATCCCCAATCTGTTACCAACATGATTACAGCAAAGCAAGCAGAAAAGTGCAATGTTAAAGAAAAAGGGAAAAGATAATCAAAGTAACATCAAAAGCCTGCTTTTAGAGTACAAGAAGTATTAATCTTATATAACCCATTCTACAGATATTTAGAATTTTTAATAAACTAAACCATTTCAAGGCTGTCTTTTTTAATGTTTCAAAAGCAAAACATTGTTATTTTACCTTAAAAAAAAGAACAACTACAAATACAGAGCCCTTAAAAAAACACGTACATTCAAAATGGACCGTTTGTTTTTTAATAAGTTTTTTTGTTTTACATAAAGAAGGTCACTAACAAACTGTCACACTGAACAGAACAATACACTTGACTGTATTTACTGCTATTGGTGTTTCTGGAGTGGGTGTTTATTGAGTGATCTTCCATGATTCATCCATGCTTGTTATTCCAAAGGAAGGAAAAGACTTTTTGAGTGATGTCATTTTATGCTGGAAAACAGTGTAACGTTACATGATCCAGTCAAGTCTAAAAGAATAAAAAAATACTCTTTTTCGTTGTACTGAATGCTTTACACCCAAAACTTTTATATAATGATATAAATATGTTATTTAAATTTTATTAAACATTTTTTGTGAAGCACTTAATGATTTGGGTTAAATATTTTTTCATTTTTTAACAGAATTAGTGGTTTTCATGACACATGGTCAAAACTGGAGAAATGGTTTGGTGACCAGCAGAATATTCTCATGAAAGTAACAGCGGATGTAGACGAGGAAACTGTCTTCAGTAATGTGAAGATAGTTCTGATGGACACCATGGACTCAGTTGAAAAAGGTAGATTCATTTAACCCTGTAACTTAACCCTGTTTTATAGACTTGAAAGTTTAAAAATTTCCCATTATTTATTTGCTGCCTTTCAAGTATTAATATTTCCTTTTGTAAATGTATGTCTAGTGAAATATGCTCTCTGTTCTCCCCACAGGAGTAGCTCTGGGTCAGTCCTCCTCAGCTGAACACACCCGTCCAGAAAGTGCCTGCTCTGCTAAGTCTAAAGCATCTAACCCAAAATCTGCTGGACGCCGTTACGTGGAAGAACCTTTACCGGAGGCACATACACACACAAAATACACAGTCTCTCAGGCAGATTCTGATTAAAAATAAAAAGTGACATTAAAAAGTCTGTTTGATTTGGAATATCACATGGAAAGCCATTACACTCATCTGTCTTGTTTAATGTTACTTAGATAGATGTGTGATCAGGCTGGTATGAGCATAACTGTGCTTACAGCAAATGGGATTTCCATGCAGTCTGCTAACTTAGCTTGCGGGTCAGATGAGATCAGTTTTGTATGCCAATGACTCCATTAAATGGATGGTAGGAATAAGATTGGTGTGCTCTGAAAACCATCAAGGCAAACTCACAGCGCTAAAACCAGCATTGCCACTCTCAGATCTCAAAACCTCCTCCTCATTTAGAGAATTTGTTGTAATTATGATAAAAAGAAATGACACAGATTTTCTAAAATATCTAAAAGATGTACTTTACCTCTTGAGATCTTTTGGGATTCAGGAGGTACTAAAAAATCTCACCAAGATTGCCATATTTGTGTCACAATTCGTGGTGTAAGTTCAAAACAACAGAACATTTATTTAAAATATAGTAGATATAATATTAGGGTTTATAGGGTATAGAGGGCTCAAAATGGTTTGTTGGCACAAAAAAAAATTCTAAGATAAAAATGTATTATATTATATTGGTCACTTTTGCAGGAGATCCCTGTGTATCTTGTGCCATACTGGGAGAACGTCTGTAATTCATATGTGATTAACGTCAAGACCGTGATGCAGAACCTCCGCGGTGAACGTGAGCTCATCATTCACCACCTCTACAACATCCGGTGAGAGAACAGTGCCAGTGTGACATGAGACCTGCGTATGTGCTTGGAATTGTATAAAATGTGTATGTTTCAGGGAGAACTTCAGGCAGTACCTACAGAAGCCAGATCTGAAGCAGGAGTTTGTAAGCGCCTGGCAGCGTGATTATAACAGCGTTCCTGACAACATCAGAGAGGACGAGGAGACCAAAGGAGAACTCCATCAAAGACTGGATGTGAGACAATCTCCTGAACTAGAGAATAAAATAAGTTCCTCTTTAGACATACAGAGTTCGGAACCTTTCTTGATCCCGCTCCCTTTCTCTGTCCCTCCCAGAAGTTAAAAAATCAAAACGCAAAATGAAGAGAAGATTGTGAGGGAGGCTTAAAATTTCTTTGCAGAATATTTATCTGCAATAAAGCAAAGAAAATGTTTAATTTGTTAATTTATTGTTTTTAATTGTAGTTTCATTTAATGTGTTGTGTTGTGTAATGTTTTTAATCTTTTTTATATTTGTTTTGTAGTGATGCTTGTTGTTTGTAATAAGATTTTGTGTGTGTGTTGTGTATTTGTGCAGGACTTGCGTGAGCGTCTTTGGGACATCTGTGATAAGCGCAAGGAAGAGGCGGAGCAGGAGAGAGCAGGTGTCATTGATGATGGCTGGCTGGACGATCACACTGCTGTTCTGATCAACCATTATTCTGCGTTAATGCAGGTAAACACACTTTCTCTCTAAAACATCACAGAACCGTCTTAAATGAGTTTCAGATCTCATGGTTCTGTTCATGTTTGCGTGTGCAGATAGAAGTGGGCCGCTTCCAAGACTTGTTGTGTCTTTTGAGAGATTATTACACAGCAATGTGTAAAACTGCATTTCCTGAATCTACACGTGGTTTTACTCGTGTCCCATTGATCGACATCACTGCGGATGACCAGGTTCAGCTAGAGGAACCAAAAATGTAAGAAGAAACCTTACATACTCTATCATGTTTTATAATCATGCCCCAGTTATTACCAGCCTATAGAGCTTTTGCCAAGCTACTGTAATTATTAATCTGTCTGCCTCATAATATATGACTTGTATGATCATATTTAGAATAGCATGTACTATTTTTGGCAGTATTTAGTCAAATGTTGTCAGTGAAGTTAAATTATAATATAAAAAATGCCTTTTAAACATTAAGCAATAATGTCTACAATATGCAGTTCATGCTGTGCAGTAAACAGAGCATTCAGTTCTGAAGTTTTTTTTACTGTAAAGTTGTTTAGATAGACTCTTTAATATGGTACAACATAATAAATGTATATTTTAGGCCAGCTCCTGTGCCGCCAGTGAGACTCGCAAAGAGTGCTGAGGACAAAGACTCTCAAATGGAGGACAAGAGGAAAACTAAATTGTATGTAAGGTTTCATTTTTGTCTTTGTGTGTTTATAAAAAATTATATAGGTTACGCATTTCTGTTGCATAACTGGATATGTTTGTGCTGTCAGGTTCCCATTGGTTTCCTGCAGATCTCCGACTTCAGAGCTGCTCAGACAGGTTCTGCACCATCCTGATGAGAAACTCCTGCAGGAGTTCTTCCAGACAGCGCTCAGCGCCGTCAGGAGCATGGTGTGTGTCTATATCGGAGTGTGTCTCATAAAGATTTTGCTGCTTAAAGCTTAAAAATATAGGGCCCTGTTTTCTCAGTAGATAATAATTTGAGAACACTCAAATGAATGCATCGCTAAACTTCACTTTTATTTATTTAGGGTCCGTTACAAAACTTAATGTTACAGAAGATTTGCATTTCAAATAAATGCTTTTCTTCAGAACTTTCTATTTAATGTCAAGATTACCACCAAAAATAGTTAAGCAGCAAAACTTTAGTCAGCATTAATAAAAATAAGAAAAGCAAATGCAAAACAGGATATTTAAATCATTTCTGAAGGATGCGACACTGAAGACATGGTACTGATGTTAAAAAAATCTGCTTTGCATCAAATTAATTAATTACATTTTAAAATAAAGTCACAGTAAAAATGTTAATGTTATGTTAAATTTCAATAATCCTTCAATATTACTTTTTTGAACAAATAAGTGCAGCTTTAGTGAGCTTGAGCTAATCTTTAAAACACATGTAACTTATTTTTAAAAATTAATTATTCCCGACTTTTTAAGAGTAGTGTACAGTGCATTTCACAATAATAAATGACTATTTCACGTGCAGTAAACACGCACATACAGGGAAAAAAAGGATATTGCCTAATCAAATTTCGGATCGGATGAGCTGTGTTTGTTAAATTTGTAAAATCTCTGTGCATCTGTCTTCATGTGTGTTTGCACTAGGTGTTGGCAGAGACACAGCAGCGAGAAGACGAGGAGGGTGATGAAGAACAGAAGCTGCTGGAGGCACAGAGAGTGCAAACTTCAAACTCTGCTACGGACAATAGGAAAGCTGGGAAAAAGAAAAGTAAGAAAGCCTCCAGTCCATCATTTTTATGTGTTTTAGCTGTGTTATGTGTTGACACCACTGATTGTGTGATGTTTTAGGTGCTCCAACACCTCCAACACAGGAGCCCAGTCCTCTGCCCGTGGTGGAGAGGAGCCCTGAGGAGGTAAAGAGGAGAGCAGAGAGGAAGAGAATCAATCAGGAGTTCACAGCTGCACTGAAACGTGAAGGTATGCTGTAAGCTAGCCTCAGATTCAGGATGTTGTGTGTTCATGTGATGTATAAACAGTAATGAATGATTTACGTTTGTGTGCAGAGCATAATGTGAATTTGCGTCTGGAGCTGATAAAGGCTCATGCGCTGAGAACCGTGAGCAGTTTGCAGCAGAGAGCAGAGCAGGCCTACCGGAACATGGAGGAGTGGCTGGGAACTTGCTTCCTGTCTGAAATGAACAGGTGAGAGGAAGATAAATATATAGATGGATGGGTGACCCTGGATCTGGAGAGGATGAGAACTATGCATTGGCTCTCTTGGTTGCTACTGTCCTGCAGACACCAATTTAAATAATATACTTCTAAAAGGAGAATCTTAGAAATCACATTTGCAAAATTAGTTGACTTTTTAATTAAAATGAGCATAAAATGAATTAGTAAAACAAATATAGAACGTAAAGCAAGAAAATAATTTTCTCATATTATGCAGTAAACCTTTACCCTGGCTTCCGCAACTTTAAAGCTCATAGGAGCTTAGTCTGGCCAAGCTACCTTACTACCCGCCTTCTGGGAGGCGGGCTTAAGCTGCGTCCCAGGCGGGCCCAGGCTAGTAATTTTGTAATTGTATAAATATATTCAATGTTTTGGATTAGTAATATGCTTTGCTAAGAACTTAATTTGGAAAAGTTGGAAATGTTTAAAGGCAATTTTCTCAATACTCATTTCTTTGTACGCTTATGACTGGTTTTGTGGCCAAGGGTAACGTTTATGTATACACACACAACAGAAGAACCTAGAAAAATAGGAGAAATGGGTTTTGCTAAAAATAATTCCCCTCTGCATGTTCTAGGACAATAACCTAACAACACCAAATGGACTTCTCATGATACTGTACACATTCATGAATTTATATGTGCATAATATGTTTGTGTATGTTCACCAGTATCGACCAGCTGACAGAGTTGGTGCGGCAGCACATTGAGAATGGAGTTCAGATCCATCATGAGCTGCTGCTGCAGAGCGCTGATTTCTGTGTGGATGGAGATACTCTTGTTGTGGCGAATCCATCGCCCGCTCCACGTCAATCCCTGCTGGAGCAGCCCAAAAACAGCACTCTGACTGTTCAACAGCTCCACATCCTGTGTGCTCAGCTGAGCAAGACTGCACCTACTGGTCAGAATCAGCATTACTCAAACTAACTTTATAAAAAAGTTCTTTTTTCTTCTTTATAAAAAATATATATAAATTCAGTCATTATTTATTCATTCTCATGTTGTTTAAAAACTGCAGTTTGGTTAAAAATTAACAGAATGAGAGTTAAACAAAACCCACAGAAGTGAACTGAATGCAACATGTTTCAATAGAAGCTAGTTACTGTATTTCATTGTTTGTGTATTGTGTGATGTGTTCAGGTCTGATGTGCAGTAATGAGTTGACTGAAGTTCTGCGTGATTTAACCTCTCCTCGCATGGGTAGTGATATCCTGCCGGACCCCTGGATGCGTATCACTTCCTCACAGGTACATCTTCACTCAGCTAAATGATAAACTGTTGTGCCTCTTTGGTAGCAATTATTCATACTTAATTTTCTTTCCTTTCCCAACCAACCAATGTAGGTGAAATGTATTTGGGTATGTAAAAAGGTGGAAGATTTCTCCACACAGATTACACAAAATGTTTATCACTCAAATTCCAGAAAACTGCTTGATATGAACGTGACTTCTGTGTGAGCTTCAATAAGAACTACACTATTGACAATAGATCTTTTTGGTCAGTTAATTTGGATGAAAATGCACTAATGTGGCTTTGTAGTACAGTCAACCCTGTGTGTAGTCACTTGATAATGAATGCTATTGTTTGTGTAGGTTGAAGAGCTGGTGTGTGTTTTGGCTCCGGACTCTAAAATGCTGGACTGGCGTCAGTTTCTGCTCAGTGCAGCTCTGCCGTGGCCGTTTCCCTCTCAGACTCAGTTGTTAAAAACCCTCCAGTGCTACAGAGCCATCGACACGGCAGGAACTGGACTCATCACACAGGAACAATATGCTCAGGTCTACTACACTCACAGAGCATCATTGAGACATTAATCTATGCTCAGACCTAAAAACAACAGATTTTAGTAGTATAATCACTTTTACAGCATTTAATAATTTAAATATGGTTCTATAGTTAATTTTATGCTGTATGCTGTTTCTACAGTTAAAATGAATGAAAGCAAGCCTCATCTGTATAATCTTGCTACATATTTTATATGTGCCTTTAAGTTCAATTTAAATGTATTATTCTATTATCAGGTTGAATTGTGGTTTCCCAGTGAAAGAGATCTTGCTGTCCCTGATGAACCAACTGAACCTCTGCCCTTTGACAGACTAGCCAATCTTAAGAAGGTAATGCAGCAGGTCCTTTAACTTTGAATGAAACTATGATGTTTCCCAAAGTATGTTCTGAAGACAATTTGTGTATGAACATGTACTTTTTCCTTGTTTCTGTGTAGTTTTTCTTCAGTCTGTTTGTGAGCACACACTCATCTCCGCTGATGCTGGACTATCTGAGCATGCTGCTGTATTTCTGCTGTCATCCTGAACCAGCTCAGGGCTTCACCAGAGCACTCAGCCTCGTGATCGGACACACACTGCACTATAAACACACCAGCCCACTCACACAGGTGCACACAGTTTGACATGCTTAGCAGAAAGAAAATCCTGAGATTAGAAGATTAATAAAAGATTATTTGTTATTCAACCAAGCGTTGACTTCTCATTACTGTAATGCACAAAATTATTTATTACTTAAATTGTGAAATATTTCAAATGTGTTTTCATGAAATTGACTCTGGTATTGTTTCAAACTTGCTGTAGTCTGTGCCGTATATGGAGGGCACTGGAGCTGAGGAGTGTGACGCTGATGAAGAGGAGCAGAGGGGGGTGGAGTCTGGTGAAGTGGGCGTGTCTGTGGATGATGTGCTCAGAGTTCTGAGTCATGGAGATGATCATGTCTCCTCACTTCTGAACCGCTTCCAGCCAAACCACAGGAGCAGAGATGAACTCAGAGAGGTAGAATGTAACAGATGTGCTACAAAACTAAATTATCCCATCAATCCAACTTCACCCTACTTCCTTTGAACCATTTTAGTGAAACAAATAGGAAGCATTTCTAATTAATCTGGCAAGATGGTAAAATACTTGTGTGTGCAGCACTAGTTTTCTGTCAGGAATTTGCTACACATTCAGTATTGACAGCAGAATAGGTTCTGTTGTATCTTATTGCCGCTCGTGTCCAGTGTAGAGGCTGAAATTTTTTCGGGAATCCCACAGGTCACGGGATCATCTTTGCTATTAATCACGGGATTGGGACTGTACAGGATAAAATAGTTAATGGGAGCAGACGGGAGAGCGAATCAACCAATTGGAAAGACGAAAAAAAAAAAAAAGTAAATCATGCACCATTTTGTAGTTTCGTTTTAATATGCCTACAATGTAACACAAATAAAAAATAACTACACGGCTACCCAGCCGTCCCAGAAGCCAACTTTTTGTATATACTGTATATGGGAGCGGTACAGGAGTGGGAGTCATTTTACCAGGAGCGGGATGGGACGGGATTATTTTCAAAATTTTGGTCTGGGAGTGGGACGGGACAGGAGTGAAAATCCACTCCCGTGCCATCCTCTAGTCCAGTGTAGACATGGTGTTAGTTACTCATAAGTGTAATATAGGTCTTTTTGTGCAAATTTTGTCCGGTAGATATTCACTGAAAGTATTTCACCTGGGTTTTTTTCATCTGGCGACATAATCTGTGTTTCTGTAGTTCAGTAGATGGTGTAAAGCATTGGTTTTCAAATCACACCTGCTTGGAAGTTTCTAGTAAAACTGTGCAGAGCTGTGACCTTTAGACCAATGGTGTAAGGGTCTGAATGGAGCTGTATTTTATGTGGTCTTCAGGAGCTGCTGAAGAAGTTTAAGGAGCTGGGTTTTAAGGATGAGGAGAAGATTCCTTTCTCCACACTGTCCCAGCATCCCTTTCTACAGGACCTGATGGAAGCATCCTCACAGTACCTGCTTCCTGTAAGTTTTACTAATGAATATGTAATCTCACACACATGCTACAACAGATCTTAGGGGTGAGATTTTTTTGGCCAAGAAAAGTTTCAATGAATATATATATAAAAAATATATTATTTTGGTAACTGAATGATCCTAACAAAGAAGATTCCAGTCACTAAATAAATTAATTCTGCTTGCAATAATGCACATCCATTTTGAAACGTTTGAAGTTTTGTGGTATTGATTCCATGTTTCATGAAATATTTATTTCAATAGGAAACACATCAACACAAGAAAATGCACTTGTCAAGCCTTTTTAAGAGTCTTTATTGTAATTTAATTTATGATATACAAATGCAGGTGGTGTTTTATTAATTATGATTACATTTCTTTGTACAGGACATTCACAAAATTTTCCAGACCCAACAAACTGAAGATCACAGAAGCTTCTCAACATGATCATTAAAACAAGAATACATGCGTCATACAAGGGGCATGCTAATGGAATAATAAATGTAAGTGCGACAAACATTAAAGCTGTATTTGGCATAAAAATAGTTTTATGTAACTTAATCTAAATTTATCATGAACACATGAAGAATGGTGATTTGCTGTAAACTCAAAGATGTCAATGTAAATGTATTTATTTTGGTGAAGATACACATTTTGTATTCTTGTCTCACATTACAGTGGTTCTGTCAAATCAGTTAATTTAGTGTATTTGTATGATTCAAAGGTGATGTGCAAGAATATGATCTCTTACAGCAAAATATTAAGATCGATGTAAAATCAGTATAAAGCATACACAACAAATAAAAAGTAAAGAATTAAACCAACAAGATGAGTCAATGATTTGTGTTAAATGAGTATGTATATGCATATCTATTTATACGCAAAAAGTCCGTCACCCCCCTGCTCTTCAGACTATTCAACACTGTTCATTTCAATGTCGTTCTGATGCTGTTGCTCTGCAGTGCCGTGCACATTGCTTTGAGCACCCTTTACTTTAAACTGTGCATCGATGTGTTCCAAGATGGGCTGCATGGAATAGCCATATTCCATAAAGCTCCATGGTTTATATTCTTTTCTGTCGTACACATAGCCACCGGTGTGCATGGCGATCAGATTGCAGTTTACATCAAAAACCGGAGAGCCAGAAGATCCATAAAAGAAGCAAGAGTCATATGTGATCTTGTTTTCCTTTGCCAAAAAGTTCCATTTCTGCTCCGAGCATGCCTCATTCATAAGATGAATTAAATGTTTATTCTCAGTTTTGTGTTTATGTGCAGCCTCCAGTCGATTCTCTCTCTCAATGATGAAGCAGGGGTCCATTTTCTTAACCCCTTCACCTGGATGTCCCACAATACAGATCTGACCTCTGTTAGTAAGAGCGTTTGGACTGTAACAATCACGCAATTTAGGATACTCAGCAATTTTATCAATGGCAATGTCAAGTTCAAGAAGAGCATAGTCAAGATGCCTTCCTTTATCATTCTTGTCTTGAGGAAGAGAGTGAGCTGTGAGTTGTTTAACACGTATCTCAATGCATCCAGTTGAATTCAGGTCTTCATAATTAAATACAGCTATGAACTGTGTAGCATCAACTTCTGTAACATGAGTAGATAATCCAATAACATGAGCATTAGTGAGGATGAAATTGTCATAGAGCAAAAACCCAGTTCCTAAAACAGATGCTAAATCAGATCCTAAAGCTTTCTGTCGAATCTGACACACAGAGTCAGAGAGCTTCATGAGCTGCTTGACCTTCTTCACTTCTAGGAAACTCTCAACACTTTTCGCATACTCTGCTCTGAAGAACTTTTGGACATCAGATTTGTTCTTTAGGTTCTCCCGCTGCTTTAATTGCTTCAGTAAAACTGGAAACTGAGCTCGCAGAATTTCCAGAATCTCTTTAGAATCTTCGATAGGTTTAGCAGCATACTGTTTAGCTAAAGGATTTGTGGACGCTGTGTTTCCATCTTGTTGTTTTTCTTGCTCAGTGCTGATGGGATTCTGACTTGAGCCAACAGTTTCTTCCTCACCAGCATCTGAAGCCACATTAGGTTCAGTCTTGACAGGAGTTCTTGCCTGAGAATCTTGACTGTCTGATTGAATCGGACCATCACTGGCAACAACTACCTGGAAATCCTTTCCATCAAGATCCTCTGTTACAGGATTTGAAAATTCATGTTGTGAATTGCTAAAATTATCGAGTGCACAGTATTTCTTGAAAATGACACTGTTGAATCTTCCATCACGTTTAAGAGCAGCTTTGATTTTCTCTCCTTTGAATGCATACACACAGACATGCTGCACTTTCTTCCTCAGGGCTTCGCTCTTCAGTAAGAGTTGCACGTTCTTTCCTCCTTCTTTTTTAACCCTAAAGGAGACTAAATCTTCAGACTTATATGTTTCTCTGGGTGAAGGATCGGCAGTTGCTGGATTTGTAGAACTCTTTGGATCGTTTTTGATGAAGTCTATCTCTAAGATCTCATCAGTTTCAATGAGACAGCAGGGAAAATCAGTCTTCACAGCTGCTGTAGGAACGCCTTCTTTAAACCTTTGGATGAGTATTTCTTTCTGCTGGTTTTTCTTTTTTTCTTTTTCAATCTTGAACACACGGCTTGTATTAAGAGCCTCAAGCACATTCATGGATTTTTTACATTGCACTAAATTTGTCTTCAGTGTATTAAAACGATAATTAAATTTGTGTGCTTCTGCTTCCTGTTAAAATTAGGGCAAATACATTTATGTACACAAGCATTCAAGTAACAAAAAAAAAGTATAATCAATAGTTAAGTGATCTACCTGCTGCAGATGTTTTGAAGGTCCCTCTTCAACATCCTTCTTAACTGAATAATCCATTTTTTTCTTAGGAAAATGCAAATAGTGATGTTAATACAGACTTATCACTATCTACAGATTTTTATCATATTTTAAATCATTAAAAGAACAAGTCATTTCAGGCTTTTTAAACACAGCATGAAGCAGCATAGATAAATAACAAACTAATGGTCTATTAACAAGACAGGGAACAAATGAATGTAAGTTTTTAAATACAGTTTAAAGTTCCATTTAACTTTTTTATTAATAAAGGAACTTGCTACCATGGTCACTTTTAGGAAACACACCGTATAATTTCTTAGCATTTTGGTTTTCCCTGTTTCTGTGTTGTATGTGCTCCTGATCATTAGTTTCCATTGTTCCAGTTAAAGTGCCCCTATTATGCCTTTTCAAATATGATCTTTCATGCAGTGTGTCATGTAGCTGTATGTGAACATAAACTGTCTGCAAAGTTGTGACGCCTACAGTGCACGATAAATAGAGTAATTGTCTATCAAAATAAAGAGTCATCACACATTCGCCTAAACCAGTTGTCCTCCTTTAGCACCCCAGTTCAGTTTCTTTGCATTTTGGTTTTCCCTGTTTCCGTGTTGCATGTGTTCCTACTGATCATTAGTTTCCAATATTTCTGATTAATTTTTTTACCTGTCAGTAGCTCCAGTTAAATAACTTTCTCTGTATTTGAGCTCTCATTGGTTTGTGTATGGCTCAGATTAATAATTAAAGAGTCTTTTGTAATATTCCTTGTGATAGTGCGCTTCATTACAGCCACTGTTGCTGACAATCACAACCTTACCTGGACATTGTGACTATCTTCTGATGACTCCCCAGCTTCACTGCCTGTGGCAGTCTCCTTTTTCAGGAAGAAACAATAACATTACCATTGCAAATAAGTCTATATCAAATAATTGGAAATAATCTAATGAAGAAGTGAAACAAAGAGGACAAGAAAAATAACAGTCACTTACAGGACTTGGAAAGAAGCTAGGAACTTTAGTCTGCTTCAGTTTTTTTTTGGGTGGTGATTTAGACATGACTTGTTGTATCTATGAACAGAACAAACAATGATGATCTGAGCTTAGAGGTGAAAGACTGAAATGAGGTGAGACTAATACATTAAAAATTCAGCTGGCTTTTAATGAATTGTTCTTGTTAGATTCTTCACACTCTTAATTTAAGTCTTAAAGTCACTATAAGACAAAATAAAAAAGGCTCTCTAACTCTCTCTTGGTTTAGTTCAAAGCATTATTATTATTACTTTTTTTAATTAAAAAAACCCTGTATTTTCTGAAGACAATTTTTTTTTCTGAAGGCTCCCTTGTAACCAAAAGACGTTTTGACCTTATGTAGTAAATTCCCAATCAATCATAGCAAGAGAGTGGAGTAACATATTCAAGTGGCTCTATGAACCTTTGAAAATGAGCTTTCATGCAGTGTGTAACACAGCTCTAAGTGATTGAAAACATCTTGCACTACGTAATGTTGTTATCTCTTAAAAGAAAGAGTTGTTTATATTATAAAATATATTGTTTTACGATTTAAGATAAAGCTGACAGTCTAAGATCAAGTCAGGCAGTCTAGGCCCTGAGACAGTAACCTTTTGTCTCAAGTTGAGTATGAACGCTAAGCTCAAGGTACAGATGTGCCTTTTGTTTTAGTCTGATTAGTTTCTATAGCACCTGAATGACACTTGTATGCTAAATAAATAAAGGCTGTGAAAAGGTTCGGTCCGGGACAAAGTTCCTGTTCTGTATTTGCATGCTTTGTTCCAGTTGTCTCCACCTCTTTGTACCCTCCTCCTTAAAATGTATATAAACTATGATATGCCTCCCTTAGTCACAACAGGAAGGCGGAGGTTCCACTTTCGCCTGCTTGCAAACTAAGAGAGAGCTCTCATCTTATAGTTTCTTGTGTGGATGTCTTTTAATTATACTGAAAAAAACCTTAAATCCTTCAATGATAACATCGTTTCATCTTGTCCAGGCAGATGATCAAGAGGAAGTGATATACCAAGGAAGGATGGGAATAAAATAAAACCCAACCAAAAACCTTTAGAAACAATCAATCTTGCTCAAATAAACAATAATTCAGTATAGAAATCAAAATAAACATACATTATGGGTATACATTATGAGCTGATAATCTGCCTTTTACAAAGCCTGTCTGGTCGATATTGATTATTTTAGGAAGTATTCTAGTCGGATGGCTAATATTTTAGCTAAGATTTCGGTATCCATATTAAGTAAGGAAATAGGGCGGTAGGACCATTCTCAGGGCATTTTCCCTTTTTTTTAAAAACACAGATATTGGCCTCCAACATAGAACTAGGGAGTTTACCGGAATTATATGAGTGTTGTATCATCTCATACATTAAATTTGCAAGCAACCCTTAGAATTTTTGAAAGAATTCCACTGTAAACCCATCGGGTCCTGGTGATTTTCCTTTAGGGAGTTGGCTGATACAATATAAAATTTCACTAAGTTCTATTGGTTTATTTAGCATCTGACTATGCTCTTCAGGTAATTCTGGAATATTTAGCTTTGTGAGGGATTTATTCATTTTGTCAACTGAAGTGAGGTGTGACTGAGAAGAGTAAAGCCTCTTGTAAAAAGCCCTGAAAATCGTATCAATTATTTTAGGATGTACTCAGACTAGGCATGGTTGCCGTGAACCAGGCCAGAGTCTGATTGTCCCCCTCTGGCCTGCCGCAACTGGGCTCCCATCGTTTATGTTGACAGGTGCCTTCTTTATCCCTAATGCCAGATATTACCTGAGCACGGGATCGACAGCGTAATAAATTGGCCAAGTATTTATTTGGTTTATTGGCAAATTCGTATAACCGTTGTCTAGCGAAGAACACACATTTTTCTGCTTTGTTGGTGAAAATTGTTTCTAAAGAGGTTTGTACTGTTTTGATCTCAGCTAGCAATGCATCTGTGGGGCTAGTGTAATATTTTATTTGGAGATCATGAAGAATTATTTCAAGCTTTCTCTGGTCTGC
>JAUCMT010017325.1:0-20440 GCA_032357475.1 Enteromius thamalakanensis | reverse complement strand
GTTTGTAATTTAATTTACTTAGGTTGTGTTTGTTTTCTTTACTTGCAGCTAATTATTAAGTTAACTTCAGTTTTCTTAAGTTTGCTTTGCAAAAATAAGGCAATCGGTTTCCAAAATTTTTCTAAGTAAGCTTAACTTATTAGGATTTACAGTGCATGTAAAATTTAGTAAAAACAATAGTATAAAAAGTGCAGTTTGTGATAATCGTAATTAATAATCGCAATTACAACTTGAATGTTTTTTGTCATAATCATGCAGCCCTACCATACATCATAGCATTCCAGATTATTTAATCAGATGAACACAGACAGATTTAAAAAAAAACATCAGTGAGATCATATAATGCAAAGTGGACAGGACCGTCAGCGGTTATCAGTGGATGATTCAATGATCTTTTTAAAAGAAAAAAAGGTGTGTGAGGAAAAATATGCTTATACCGTATGTTAAACTTCTTAATTATAAACCATCACTTCTGCCAAATATGAGTTCACACCTTATGTAAGCATTATGTAAGAGCATTGCGAAACTCACACCAAAAGTGATGTGGACTGTCACTTCTGTGCGAGTCTCACAACATGCTCGCAGCATGCCGACAGTTGGTGGGAAGTGAAGTTTGATTGAGTTTGTGTGATTAACAGTTGTGTTTGTTTTTTGCAGTATCAACTTTAAGGGACCTAGTCTTTATATGCTTTCAGAGAGATACCCTTTTTTCAAAATGTTCTGTTTGCGTTTCACAGAAGAAAAAAAGACATTTGGGATGGCACGAAGGTAAGCAAATGATGAGAGATTTTTCATAAAAAAGATATTTTTTTTGTGTGGAGTATGCCTCAAATTCATACACTGTTTCTTCTTATTTTAATGTAAAGTTATCAACTAGAATAATTTACAAATCTTGTACAAAATACACATAAAGTTGTGATTTGAGTCCCACAAAGACAGTTGTAAAACTTTATTGCTGTTCGCCCAGTTTAAAGCATCTGTCTCCTGTTTTGGCTGTGAGCCATAGGAGGTATGATCTGCTGACTGTGCTGTGCTGCACAGGTGGACACATATTAAAATAAAAGACTCCATTTTTCTACAAAGAGACGGTCTCTAAGGTCTGTTGATGTGAACCATAATTAAAAACCCTCTGTAGTCTCACAAATGGCTTACTACCTCTTCCCTTTCCTGCTTGTTTTGTGTGTTTCCAGAGTTTGACCTGGTTGTGTTGGAGAAGCTCCCAGACCGGCTGCCCTCTGCCCTCCTCTTTAATGAGTTCTCCACCTTCAGGGGAAGCCCAGCGGAGCTGTACACCAGAGGAGGGATGGTGTTGACCAGTATCAGCTGCAGAGGCCTCCTCTCCTCATGGTAGCGGCAGCACATGTACCGGGCGAAAGCGGCACGGTAAGTCTTATTGAAGAGCGTGTAGATGAAAGGGTTGACCGCCGATGACAGATAACCCACCCAAACAAACACATTCATCAGTCCCCCCACCAAATCTTCATCACACGCTGACCCGCAAACCACCGCCATCACATTAGTCACGAAAAATGGACACCACATGATCACAAAGAGTAGAAAGACCACGCCAAGCACTTTAGATGCCTTCTGCTCGTTGCTGATGGACTGCATGGAGCGACGGCCAGATCCTCTGGAAGCCCCATCGCGGCAGAGAGATGAACGCGAGAAGAGACGCTCGGAGGACAGCGAGCCTCGCGGGAGGAGTCCAATAGTGGACGACCATTTTGGCCGCACGATGAGTTGGTCCAGGCACAAAGTTGCTTCGCTTTGAAGAGCACTGATGGTGAGAATGTAGGTGATGACCATGATGATGAGCGGGATGAAGAACGCCACAAAAGAGCCAATCAGAACGAAATTGTTGTCTGTCAGTTGGCAGCTTTCATTCCGGAAGACTTTGGTGTGATCGTGCAGGCCAAGGACTGGGACAGGCATGGAGATAACTTGAGACAGATGGAGACAAAATGAGAGTGAGAAGATAGCTTGGAGCTAGGGTTTGGCATACCAGCGCTAATAGATGCGGTCTCAGTTGTTTAGCATTTCAGAATTGCGCTGGAAAGACTCTTGCATTTAGAACTTACCCACAGAGATGGTCCAGGCTGCTATAATTTTGACTCGGGCTCTGGTTAGAGAGTTCGAGCGGCTGTGGTGGATGGGGTTACGGATGGCGATGTATCGATCCAGAGAGATGGCACACAGGTGCATGATGGAGGCGGTGGAAAAGAGAACGTCCAGGTAGATCCAGATCGGGCATAGGGCCCAGGGAAGGGGCCAGGTGTAACCTAACGTATCAAAGACACAAAAAATTACAATTTCTGGACACTTTCTTATAATCAGAGAGTGCATTAAATATTTATAGTTATATACAGGCTACGTTTTAGATACAGTTCTATAATATTTAATATTTCTGGGGTTATAGCAAGGAGCAATGTAAGCAAGTAAATCAGACTTATTATACAAGGCGTTCATACTGTAAAAACCACAAGTAAAAAACATTATTTTTTTGACATATATTTACAGTTTGAAATAACTGTTTTGTATATGTTAATACAGGTTATTTTAAAATTTAATGTATTCCTCTGTTGGGGAAGGTGAAATTTTAGTAGCCGTTACTAAGCCTAGTTTTCAGAAATGTTGATTTGATGCTAAAGAAATATCTCCTATTATTAATATTTTGAGTAAACCATGATACATTATTAAAGAATGTTCAAAAGAAAAGTATTCGACATGTGCCGTTATTATATTAGTAGTATTAGTGGTGACAGGAAGTGGGCCTCAGGCCTTTTTGAAAAAACAAACATATGCTGGTTAGGTATGTTTTGAAGACGGGATGCTGGTTTGAGCTGGTCTAAGCTGCTCCTATGCTGGTCATGTGCTGGTCCATCCAGACTTAGACCAGCAAAGGACCACCATGAAAGAACATACACCAGCATAGGACCAGCATCTCAGCTTCAAAACATACCATAACAGCATACGCATGTTATACAGAACCAAGAACTGTACATTTCAAGAATTACAGACACAAAATAGAGTCTCCCAGAATTCTCAGAACATATTCAGATAAAATAGAAAGTTGTTTCTGAGTGCCTGGAGCCTTCTAGAGCAAAACCCTGTTTCATGTAGGCTATATAAATTACTCTCACTTGGTTATATAATAACATTACATCATAGATGTGGGAATAACACGTTTCAGGGAGCAAAAGATGATACCAGCTGTGGATTAGTTGTGGTCACTCAAAAGGACTTCTGTGTTGCGTGTTATCATGTTTGAGTTAAAAACAACGTGTTATGCTTTAGGCAGACTTTGTTTTGTCTAGGTTTTCATGGACAGTTCTCATCTCTAACCGACAAACTTCACCAAATAAAAGAAAAACGAAGGAGAATAAATAATTTAGCTTTGCATTATCGTAAATCTGTCTGTACATCATTTAGTGAAGGCCAGCTGTCATAACGCCAATGCCACGTACATCTGATAGAACCAGGAAGTGGCATGTTTTATTCTCCTTTGTCAAACTATTTAGGACATCAAATAGGAAGCATAGCAATTTTTGCTGCACAAACACACCAAAGCACAGCATCGTTACTGCATAATTAATTCCTCATCAAAGCGCTGGAAGGAGTAGGAAGAGGGATTTCTCTCCCCATGCGTGAATACAAGCAGGCTAATTTAGGACACACCAGACGGCCCAACACACACTCAATATGCGCTGAAATAAATCACCTTCCAGCAAAATGCATGGGGGCCTAATTTTGTTCTAAAGAGGAATGCATCATTTTCCAGGTATACAAATGTTACAACACAGAAAGTTTGCAATTTACACCTTTGACCGGGAAGAAATTCACTGGAGGCGTCTGATGATTGCTGATTCAGTAAAAGAGCTCAAATAAAAATCCTGTGCACAACCCCAGACTCGCCTCAGAACCATTTTATGTCTATAAACAGCATCTGTGGCACAGTGTTTACAATCAAAAGCAAGATAATTATTATCTATAGTAATTAAGGACAGGTTCTGATTATAGCAGATAATAATTAGGACTTAGTCCCTCAGTTTGTAAAAACAAAGAAAAAATCCATTTACAGTAAAACACATACTGTACAACGGAAGGCAATTGTTCCAAGACAAATGTGCAGTTAAATAAAGTCATTGAAATCGGGGGTTTTAAACATTTTAATGCCAAGACCCTCCCCAAAAACCTAATAAAATCAAAATGTGTCAAATATAAAGACATATATTAAAATCTATAAAATATAAAGCTATATAAAGCCTGGGCCCCCATTTTACTGCTGATGATTTTCACTGTAAACAGTTCTGGTATCCTTGTTCATATCTTGTGTATGTTTTACTGGCTTAAAAAGACATGATGAGAGTTGCATATAGTGTCACTATATAAAAACTGCATTTTAGCATTACCATAAAGGCTTTTGCTTTGCATAGTTCTAGGAACTCAATTCTAGGAACTAGCCAGCATTCATTCCTCCAAGAGACAGAGCCAGAAACTAACAATAAATGAAATGTTATTGACGTTTACACCTATCCCAACCCTAAATAACCTTACAATAATTCAAAAACAGTAATTACTGTACTAACAAAAAGTGCATGATATTAATGTGTGCAAGGGTTAAGACTAGAAAAGGATACATATGGCGCTATTGTACATCAACACAGGATCATTTTTGTCACAGTGTACTACAATAATTACTATTTTTGCATTATTTTAAGATTTAGGATTAGGGTTGGGAAAGGTGTAGACATTAATAAAACACAATCTAATAGATAGAAAATGTAATTTATTGCTAGGTTTTAGATGTATCCCTTCCAGTTACAACCGTGCGCATGCCCAGTAGTCACAGCTGTATCCATTCTATCCTTAACCCCGACAGTGATGACTCGTCAACTAAAACTGAAACATCAACTAAATTGAAATAGAAGATGCTGTGTTTGGAGCTGTTTTTGTTTTGTGACATGGGTTTTTAGATAACGGAGATGCAGTGTGAACACGCTATTTACGCAATAAAAAGAATACGAGAATCTGACTAAATTTAATAACTTGTAGTGTTCTCATCAAGACTGAAAAAGTACACAACACTACAGACAACAGGAAAATGCTATTATTGCTGTTTTTTGTATGCGTGGAGAAACTTTTTGTACATGGCTTTATAAAAATGCTGGGTAGCCAGTGTTTCTAGTGCACTTGGCCGATTAGCACAAACTTCGTCACTGATAGTTCCTATAGAACTTGTTTACACCCTACTCTAAAGGAGGAGCTAATTTAGTTCCCCCAAACTGAGTTCCTAGAACTAAAACTGATTCTTGTTCCTGCAGTGTGAACACAGTAATTCAAGGAACTATGAAAAGGTTCCTCCATTGCAAAATCCCTAGTAGCATCAATAATGTTCACGTCTCGAGGCTATGCATTGAAATCTGTGTATTTTAACAGCTATTTTGGTGAAATGCCTCGCCCCATAGACTTCCCTTGTGAATTGCTGAACATTTACTGCAAGTGTGAAGAATACATTTGTAAAAATGTAAAGAAACTCACCATAGAGGATCGTCACCATGGCTACTGGCATTACGAGGATACCCAGAAGCATGTCTGTGATAGCTAAAGACCTCAAGAAGTAATTAGTGGCATTTTGTAACTTCCTTTCCAAGCTCACCGCCATGATGACCAGGATGTTACCCGTCACCGTGATGATAATGACCAGAGAAATCAAAAGTGCCACCCAGTTCTTCTGGACATGCTCAGAGGTCAAAAGGTCTGACCTGTTCCTGTCTTCGCTACCATTGCAATCCATAGAGTTATTCAGAACTGCATTACCCAGAGACACCTTCTGCTCCATGAGCCAATGTTCGCTGCTTTTGTCTTTTGAAATCTCAGCTGATATCCCGGAGGACCTGAGTTCAGCATTCGTCCCATTCAGGGCCATCAACAGACCATTTTTTCAAACGCAACATCAATTAATTTGTGGAACCCCTAGTCCATATGAAGCCTTGCACTCCAAGTGTGCACAACCCAAAACGTTCCAGATCGACAACATGCTCACAGTCACCTTCAAGAGCCTCCTGTTTTTCCCCGACTCTGTTAGTGGTTGTTGTACATGGATGTTTAGAGCTCCTCGAGCGGATGGATTACGATTCAGAAAAGAGGAGGCAAGTTTACAGCTGCATATACAATGAGAGAGAAAGAAAGAATGAGAGCACATGAGACTGGAGCGCACTGATGTTTCATCCTTGCATGCTCACAGCTGTCCTGGCTTAAACAAAACATCCCATAAACACACTAAACATGCAGTGCATTCATTCGCCTATCAATGCATATCACATGCAACCGAAATTCAAAGTCCAGTGGCTTCAGCAGCAAGGCTCACTCAACACCGTAGAACATCAAACTATGTGTATGTTGTGTTTAAATACATTACCGCTTAATCTGGAAGAGTTTTCCTGTTTCCAATCACTCCGAACACCAGACCATGAGAACGAGCCACTGATGATCTATGCCTCTCACATCAACCCAACATGTGGTCCTGTTCCATTCATCCTTTCTCTTCTCCTTTCAGCACTTCGGTCTCTTATCTCCCTCCCTCGCTCTCTCGCTCCCTCTCTCCCCCGTCCCCTCTCTCTCTTTGCAGATAGTTCTCTCCAGCTGTAACTAAAGGCAGACTGTTTGAGCTCCCTCCAGAAAGACTTGCCTCTGAGTGGTCCCTTTGGTGCTTGTCAGCTGCAACAAAGACATATGAACCTGTTTATTCCCCGCACACATTTACACAGATATTCAAATAAGCACTACAGGCAGGAAACTGAAGGGGGATCTGATGGAATGACCCAGTTAACCTTTTAAATGTTCAAGATGTTAATTCCAGAAAAAACAGGTCAATGTTACAAATGTGGAAGAATATTTAGAATAAATTAGATGTTTATGTCTGTGCTAGCCAGGTGGTGTTTTCCACAAGGGGCTATTGAAAGAAATCATACAAGTGTTTTACAACCATGCATATGGCAGGCAGACTGTCAAAGGGGTAATTCAAACAATCATTTAAATTCTGTTATCATTAACATTATTTAACATGTTGTGCTAGACTTGTATGTTTTTCTTTCATAGGTAAAAAAATGTAAAAATTTAAAAAATATATATTTTTCTGTGCTTTTGCAGAATACTGACTTAATTATTATTTTTAGGTGTTCCAGAAATGGTGATCAGACATTATTTGGGTACTTAAAATACATCAATTAATATAATACAGCATTTATGAAAATATTGATTTCAGGCAGACAAAGTGCTGGAGTAGATTAACAACCAATATTTGCATTGGATTAAAACTGCACTGATAAAATTGATTTAGCCCTGTTGATTATAATTTAAATATAGGTCTAATATTTTAGTAGATGTTTTACCAGTGCCCATGTTTTTAAAGATTCTTAAAGGACTAAAATATTTTTATCTGCTGTCATTCACATCACATAATTGCACGGTGTTGTGGTGCTGTCAGCCAATCAGCACGGTCATGATGTCATTTTCCTACAGATGCTTATTTACATGTCATTATGGCTAAGTGGCTCTAAACTGTTGCTCCTGTGATTAAAGGTGTCAGATATTAAAACCAGTAAAGTGGCTCCAAACAATCATATGCCGTTGAGAAAGTTCTGAATATTAACAGATGATTTTCACCTATTGTTAAAGACCTTCTGGTGGGGTTAATTTAAGAATAAACTATAATGTGAGAGCCTTGCATAAATGATTATTCCTTTTCTACATTGAACCAAAATAGCACTGAGACTAAAATTTGCAAAACAAAACATTAAAATCTCATTATTTCCTTTTTTTTTAACTTTAACAGGAGATTGTGTCATCAATTACGCGAATATTTATAAAAAGAATGCAATGTATGTCATCCTGCGAAAGGTGTTCCACCTTCAGGATATAACCTGAAATAATCCAGGTAAATTGATAAATTTCCACAGAAGACCTCTGCCATCACAGGATATTAATAATGCATTATTAATACACATCATGAATTAATATTTCATATTTTCCAAGAATACATCCTCATTTTTATTAAAAATGGGGAAAAATGATATACCTCTTCCTCTAGGCAAAATTGGGAGAGATAGATAGAGGTAAAAAAAAATTGAAGAGAGGGTAGAAACAGATACAGAAAGGAAAGAAGGGTAAAAATAAGGCAGGAGTGAGAAAAAGTAAAGGCTGGGTAAACGCGGTGTGAGAAAGAAAAGTAAAAAAGAGAGACAAACTGAGAACGAAAAGCAGAAAGTCCTGTCAACATCGCTCCTACTAATTCTCCAAGTGAAGGACGGGCCAAAGAGGCTGGTGGAGAGAGCAAACAGATGTACAGTAGCAGAAGGGAAGTGCTCAAAGTGTAGAGGACAGAACTCCACCTCGCCTGTCTGTATTCATTTAATGATGGATCGCTCGGCTGGCAGACAGACTGATAGAGCATTCTCTTTCACTCACTCCTCGGTAATGGAAGGAGTGTGTGTGAGCATAAGAAGAAGCTGGATCAAGAATGCATGTGTGTGTGTGTGTGTGTGTCAAGAGGCTCCCGGCTGTCCTGTAATTGCTCACCTGGGAGCAGTAGGAGACAAGGAGGGCGAGATGCGGTTCAGGTGTCAGGCTCTGTTCTGCACACACTGCTGTGATTATGAACCTCATCAGCGTTCCTAAACTCACCAGGCCTGGAGAACATGATAGTGTAACTGTGGGAGGTCTGGAAGAAGCACAAAACCAAAGCTGTACTGTACTGTACTTAGTACCCAAATGAAAAAATTACAAATTCACACACACACAAAAAAAGATTTTATCCTGAATGTGATCCGTATGAAGCACAATCATAGACGTGCAAATAAAGGACAAAGCACAAATCAGCAGAGAGTTTGAAAGAATCAGAGATTATTTGGTAACACTTTACAATAAGGTTTATTAACAGTATCATATTAATAATCTACAAAATCTAATTGTTTGATATAGAACAGTCTTTGTACGCTGTATGTGTTTTTTATGTATCATAATGGACACATCATTCTTAGCTCATGTAATATATTAATACCTCATAAATGTATTAGATAAGTTTTTTAAATGTTAAAAGCCTTACATTTTGCATACTTTATGTATTCTGGTGTATCTTACACATCAGGCTTTTATGGATATTGTTAGAATATGGAACTCACCTTATGAACACCTTAATTTTTTAAGGTTCTGATAGATAAACTAGTTTCACAGTTTATAATAGACTATGCACATAAATATTAGTTGTCACTTTATATTTGAAAATAATGTCTTTGTAAAATTCCTAAATTGAAGTCTCAGATTTGAGATTTATACTTTAACATGATTTCTCAAAATAATTATGTTCAGATAATCAAGTAAACCTAAGCTACTTCAGTCCAGTCAGTGTTCCGCTTAAAATACTAATAACAATATGACATATTCATTTTTTTTTCATACAAATCAGAACTACTACTTGATTAAAAAAAAAAAAACTGTCGGATTACATGACGTTTAAAACACAATATTACCTCAACATTACTGTACTTTACAGCACTGAGTAATGTGGCTTTATATACACAATTAATGGACGTATATTCTGCAGGTGTAACGACATTAGCATGTTCTAATTCCAAACAGTGCTATGTCTGCTAACTCCTTTGGTTCCCACAAACACAGTGTGATCTAACAAACATACATTTCTCAGGCGATCCCACAGTCGACAAGCCCGCACCAGCTGGGGAGACTGTTGGCTCTCATTTGTCTGATAAATACTTCATGGCAACAATTAGCACATCCCATGTGTACTCAGAAACAAGCCCTCAATCACATTAAAATCTGTTTGAATTATATTAGCGGCTTGCACAATTATAAGGAAGATGTTTTCTACTACATGTCGGTAAGCCTCAAAAGATAATCACAAATCCACACACACACACAAAATCATGGCAGTGGCAATTATGTCAAAAAAGGTATGCATTTAACAGATGCTACTATCTAAAGCAACTTTAGAAAGAACACTGCAGGAATACAGCAATTTGTCAAAGAGCCAGTAATATCGGTAATATACAATTTCAGGTTTGTAAGATGTCCAAAATCTAAAAATCTAAAAATCAAGAAAGTTTGTGCAGAATAAAAACCATTATGCTTGTGGAATGTTCCTATAAGTACATGGAAACCCACCATGTGTGTGTGTAAGTGCATTGGTTTAACGTGCAAGAGTGGTTAAGTGAGTGTTTAGTGTCCAGTAGCAGTCCTGCAAATCTACCATCACAACCTTCAATGTGATTCTGAGTTCTGATTCGGAAATGTTCAGCTGGTTGTCAAAAATTAGTTTCCTTACTGTCCTGGTTGTCACCTAGTTGAGCTGAAGATGTCCTCAAGTTGAGCTGTATTAACCAGTTCAGTGCATTTCAACCCATTTTCTAGGATGCACACCAACAGATTTTTACAGATTTTCAAACTCTTCCAAATCAAACACACGAGTTTCAACTGGGATGTTCCCAAAAGCATTGTTAGCCAAGTGTGGTTGCAAGTTCAGTTGGACCCTGTTGGTTATGACAGGACTTGTGACTAGTTGCTTTTGGGAAATGTACTTCAGCTTGTTAGTAGAGACTCTAAAACCTGAAATAGATGGGTCACGTATAGAAAGCAGTCCAAAATGTGTACTGTTGCTTACAGAAACAGGGTTGATAAACACTGATCTAAGCAAGTGATCTAAGCTGCAATGCTTCAAAACATATCTACCAGGTTTGGGATTTTTTTTTTTCAAACAGGGGCCTCATCAGATTAGAAGTAAAGAATTGCACATCACTGTGGAAGACAAAGCCATGTGCCTTTGATTGTGGAGAACAGTAGAGGACCGAGCACCGAACCCTGAGGCACCCCACCACCTTGGAGCACATCACAAGAGCCTATCTGCAATATCTGCTGAGTCCTACCAACTTTCTAAAGTTATTATATGAGCTGAAAAGATTTGGATTTCACATATTAAAATAATATGAAAAAAGTCTGAATCAGACATAAAAGTGAAATCCTTATTACAGTCTTAAACATATCATCATCATCAAAAAGGATAACTTGAAGGCTGCCTTTTATCCTTTTATTTTGGGATAAAAGGGTTCTTTAGGGCTCTATGTTGTATTATGAATTAAACAGTTATTTAAAAATGCTTCTCTATTATACCGTATTGTTTATCTTTTTGCATATACAGAGTGAAATATACATCATATACAATATGTTGTTTCACAATGTTTGAAAGATGGGCTGGCCTTTTAAAAAACACCATATGGTGAATCAGATGGAGTTATTATGAAAGTCAAGAGGAGATGACAAAATACAGATAAAATTAATTGACACCCCTGGTTGAATAATGTGTGAGTTTTGGGTTGGAAAGGGGGCTGAAATCTACAGTTACCAAGGCAACAGAGTGTCAGTTCTGTTGCCACAAACTGATGAACAAGTTTGTTGAAGATTCACGTCTGTTCCTTTTACACCCATATCAGTAGCATCTCTCTATCTCAACCTCGGAAAATTGATAAGTCAAGGCACAATGTACAACCAGCTGTCAACTGAGCATATAACAAAAGCAGACATTTGTAAACAACAACATTCCCTTCGAACGACTCCACCCCTGTGTGTTTTCAAAGATGGGACTTTCACAAGACAGTCTATTAGCATCGAATCCCTCGGGCAACAGAGGCTCCGTGCTAACAGTTACACATTGTATCTTTAATAGCGTGAAAGCAGCATGACTGATGCGCCACGTCTCATTCAGCAACAGATAAACTCAGAGCATAGAGAGAAAAACACACGGCACATGTGTGGTGGCTGAGTCTCCAGGGACCACCTGACACATCGCTCTATAACAGCAGGTGAGGCGGGAGGGGTGCGGAGACATCCTCAACTTCACCTCTCTCACCTCTCTCAGCAAAAGATTTATGAACTCCTGTCAGAGCCGCACAACTAATGAGAGAGAAGATAGGCGAGAGAGGGAGGGAGGGAGGGAGGGAGGGAGGGATGAATGGATTGAGAGAGGCTATAGGGAATATGATGAGAATAACTAATAAAAGGGTTATGGTTCCGGAGAAAGGTTGACTCTAAAGGCTCAATTTGAGGCTTTTGGTCAGGGTGATTTTTAAGGATTGGGGGGCAAGTGAGGTGAGAGATCCAAATATTGCTTTTTCTGTATCTGTTTTTTTTTTCTGTTTTTCCCAAAATCAAGCCAGCTTCTGTGTTTACTTTTTTTCTCTTCTCTCCTCATAATTTTGTTTTAATAGTTTAAATAAATTTTCAAATTAATTATCAAATTAATTTATACAACTTACATTTTTATTAGATATTTATTTATTTGTCACATACAGAGTATAGAATTCAACACAGTATCACAACCAATTTTTACGTATTCGTACGAGGTGGCAAGTTTGTGCTAATTTGTATAAATTCATACGACCTTACTCAATTTTGTATGATTGGTCTAAACCCCAGTGACTGGTAGCTTTAGGGGTGGGGTAAGAAGTAGGTAATTCATACAAATTCATACAAATTGGCAACTTGTAAAATATCTACGATTTAGCAAAAAGTGAGATCATATGAATTTTTATTAATTAGCCCTCTCGTAAACTCTCAGAAATAAAGGCACAAAAGCTGTCACTGGGGCAGTATTACTTTTGTACATATTAGGTTCCAATATGTACACTTTATGTACTAATATGTACCTTTAAGGTACCAAAATGGACCCTATAGGTACAAACATGGACCTTTTGAAAAGATACCGCCCCAATGACAGTTTTTGTACCTTTATTTCTGAGAGTGTAAAATATGTATGAATGGCCATGAGATTGGGCTCAGTACAACCTGCAGTGAACTGTAAATATGGCTCACTCTAAATTAAATGCATAAAACATATGAAGGACAAACATAATAATGAAAAAGTAAACCTGAGGTAGTCCAAAGACTGTATGACTGCATACAATAGAGCTGATACAACAATAACAGTTCAAGTTCAATAATAAGTCACATGTGGGCTACAGGTAATGTGTAAAATAAATAATGTTTAATGTTTAAAAAAATCGTATGAAAATGTTATTAGTGTTAATAGTCATTTTTTGAGATTCTGTTTTATGTTTTGATATAATTTTTGTATATAAAAACAAATGTATGTGTATTTCATATTTTAAATCAAATATAATATAACCACAAAAAGTGATTTTTAAATTAAAGCATTGACAAACAATTGTGATGTTACTTAAAATAATATTTGAATTAACTCTATTTTTATTATTGTTGTCAATATCACTTTGAGAAGTACATTCTCATTTATTATAGTGAGCTCATTTACAGTAGTGAGAAGGTAGAGACTGAAAACACCAAGAGTGCATGTATGTGTATGAAACCCCAATGTTTTTTTACACACACACACACACACACACACACAACTACATGTGGAATATGCAAACTTCATATTCGAAGCAGTCTTATACTTACAGTATAGTCCATATCATATTAGACAGAGATCTCCATTTTTAGTCTGTGTTTTCTGCATCGCAAATCATAGGGCCCTATTTTTATCACTGAAATTCATAGGGCAATGTAGTGAATGATACATTCTGATATTATAGGAATTGTTTAAATCCACAAAATGGTTTCTGAAAAGTTCTCACAGACAAATGCAAATCTCCAATATAAAATGTTCCAGGATGTCATTTCAACTTAGTTCCAGTGAGTTCACAGGCAAAGCCCTGAAGAAGTTCTCTTCCAAAAGCTAAGGATAATTTCAGCCTCGGGGGCGCATCAACTTCAGCGCTGTGAGAAAAAATTCAGAGGCCCCACTCCACCAAAAATAAACAGGTAAATATGAACAAGCCTGCGGCATGGTGGGAAATTATGCAAATTTCATTTCCACTGAGGTGAATCTTGACTTGAGCTTTAGCGATCGTGGAAGTAAAAATACCACAGTAGCGACTGACTGTCAACACAGATGTATATCTCCGAACAGCTGAGAAGAGTATAACATTGCAACAGAAATGGAAGTATTGACAAAAATTTAGTGATGGAAATGGTTTGGTAACACCATTAACAATTAAGCTGCAAATTTTCACTAACCATTATAGTATAATTTTAGTCTAATAAAGGTGAAAGTCAATAGAAAATTTCTTTAAATTCCTTAATACAAGACATTAAGATTAAGATTTATATTTGGAGTATATATCTTATTTAAATATTTATTTGCCAGTGGAATATATATATATATATATAAAAACTTCAAGACACATTTTAGATGTTTTTTGCTAAAAGATGTTTATTGATTTTTAAGTATCTTACAGAGTTTAATTTTTATGCTTAAAGTGCCTCTATTATGCCATTTTAAAGGTTGCTAATATTGCTTTGTGAGTCGCTTAAAACAGGTTTGCATACAAGGTCAAAAAACACTTTAGTTTTCTCCAAAAACTGATTTAATTTGACCCCATTTCTAAATTATTTGTAAACTACTCGTGTGAATCAGATCGAAGAATCAGTCTGTCTAAACCCCGCCTTTCTGTGATCCCTCACTGCTGTGATTGGTCAGATGGCGCAGTCCTTTATAATTTGCCGCTACAGCGTGTGTTGAAAAATGAAACGCCCATTGCCATAACTGAATGACAGCGGAAGATACACCGTCTTCTTGACATTATGTAATCCACATGGAAATTGTACTGTTTGTGGGGGGGACAAGTTGTTCGCGATGTAGAACGTGGGCGGAGATTATGCAAATATGTTACTTAATGAAGTGTGGCCTTAACAGAAAACGATTCGAATGGCTGACGACTCGTTTAGGCGAATGTTTTATGTTCACATACAGCTACATGACACACTGCATGAAAGAAAATATTTAAAAAGGCATATTAGGGGCACTTTAAAAGTTAAAACAAGAAACATATTTGTTGAAAAACTATTTTTGTACTTTATTTCCATATTTTAAATATTTTATTATGCATCTTTTAAAGAATTCATAGATTCATATCAAGCATGCAAGAAGAAGAGGATCCAAAGATGTACAGTATATGAGGGCAGCTACTGTGTAATATAATTAAAAAATATGAAGCAGCGCAGTATCGATTCACATCCAAAAAAGACAGATGACCTGGAGAGGTTATGCACGCTCACAGAAGGAACCATATCAACATAAGTTTGCCTAGTCCCAAACTTTAACATATTCCCATAAACATTTAAATACATTCCATAGCCCTTTAGGGATAATGACAGAACATCTCTAAGATTGCATGAAATTAAAACTTGGTCATATGAAACAGTTTTTTAATAGGTTCTATTGCATCACCCTTGGCAAAGAAACGTATTGTTTTAATTTATTTAAAGCATGACGCATTTGAAACAGGCAGCCTGAAGCCATACTCATCCCGATTCAAGCACTTGTCTAAGCAGTGCATTTTAAAGAGCTTTCATCTGATCTCATATCAGCACTAAATGCAACAATGCAACAGAAGTGGATTCATTTGTCAATTAATAATTGCTATATTTAACCACGGTTTCTTCACTGATAGCCTTTTAGAAGTAACTGTACTATTGTAATAAATTATTTGGCATACAATTGTATACATTTTATTAAATATTGAGGCTTAAATTTATATATTTCATATAAGCGTATAAGAAACAGACAAGACTTTGTAACTCCAAATAAATTTATTTAAATCTTAGAACTTTTTATTATTAACAATTTGCATCTTAAAATGCATTTATTTAATTTGCTTAGAATGAGCATTTTAAATATCAAATTTATAAACCTAGTTATTGTGTATTTTAAGCAGTCAGTTTATTAATACAAATATTGCAGTGTTTTAATTATGTTAAAATGGCATAATCAAAATGGATGGAAATATTATATTCAATTTAAATGCATTAATCTTACATTTAAATGTTGCATGTACAGCAGATGTTTTGCATTTGCAGTAATTATTATTTATTAGGACTCTTACAGAAATAGTTAAAGTTCGTTTGGTCACAGACTAAAAAATTAACAAATATTACATAGGCTATTTCCCCCATAAGCAATTTAGTCTTTAATATTTTTTAAAAGCTGTAATAATTTGGTTACCTTAGAAATGTCACCTGGTCTGAAGAAACATGTGGCACAACACAGCATAACAGTGGAAACTAATCCAATGTTTTCTCATAGTATGAGGCAGCATATTATTTGAAAAAAGCAGAGGGCCTAACACAGATCCTTGCAGCACTTCATATTTTACTGCTGTAAGTTTAGATGCTTCATTATTTAAAGAGAGAAAATAGAAACTGTAGGACAGGTAGGATCTAAACAACCCAATTCCTGGAGGGCCAACACCTACAGAGTTTAGATCCTACATAGTTTGCAAACAGGCTTCATTAGGTGGGGGACTTCATTAACTGAAACTAAACTCTGCAGGGCTGTAGCCCAAACAGAAACTGTGTTTTGCACCCCTCATCTAAACCATCGTAATGCCTGTTCCTGAATACCAATGTTATTCTGTAATCTATTTAACAGCGTGTGACGATCTATGATGTGACTAAAATCGATGCCTTAGTCAGGGAAGCTAGAAGCAAATCATTTGTAATTTTACCAAGAGCCGTTTTAGACACAAATGTAATATTTGAAACCTAAATAACATACATTCAGGTCTTGCACCAGCTGGGCATCTGCTACTGGATGGTTGAGGTATTACAAACCTCAAACTGAGCTGCTACTTTCAGAACAATTTCCTTTATTGAAAGCTGAATTCTCACTACAGGACCCTTTCTAACATGACAGACGATTCAAGGAACTGCCATTGGCAAAGAAGTGCATGTTCTACATTTTAAAAATAGACCGTGACAGAGCCTTTGAATGGAATCAAACATCATCCTCAGAGACGCTTCAGTATTTTTATTGTTTTCTGCAGCCGCTGCACTGGTGGCTCCATGTCATACTGAGAGAACACCAATAACACATATTCCCTGTGAGTGCTTGTGCGTTTACTTAAAAGGGAAATGGCGCATTTCTCTTCAGGAGAACAAAGAAGACATCCTGCAGTGACACTCACACCCGCCGGAAAAAAAAGGAAGGGAAAGAGAGATGAAGAAAGAGGGGGTGAGATTTTCTTTTAATGATACTGTGTCTATGTGTGTGTGTGTGTGTGTGTGGGGCAAAAGACAGGACCAATGTGTCCGACACATTCTTTATCCAAAGAGTCGGATCTCCAAGTACGTTTCAACAGTATAAATACAGTCCCACATAAATACATCCTCCTTTTAAGAAACCAAACAAACAATAACATTGACGAAACAAACAACAGCAGGCAGTAACACTGACCCGATCAAACCAAAGGAACCAAAAAAAGCCCAACAGCATGTCAGTGGATTGGTTTGATGGGCTTGGTTGATTTGCATGAAATGAAAGCTGCATCATGCTTTTACAATATGAAAGCACTGATGAGACAGAATAAACGGGAAACTGTAGAGTTACACAAACGAGAGATGGCAGAAGCTTGACCAGGACACGGGTTTGTTGAAAATTGGGACTAGACGTGCTCAAGTGACTTAGATTTAGTTCATACAAGATGGTTTGAATAGTGATGTGGGTAGTAGGTTTGCTCTGTTAGATGGGCAGCTGAAACTTGACATCAACCTGGGCCTCTTTGGCCAGCGATACAATTTCAGAAAGCTTTACAACCTAGAGAAAAAGAGCGAGAAAGGTATGGTGAATATACCAGAGTTGACATTTAATCGTGATTCATTATAACACAGTGTCCTAAATTTTTATAGTAAAATGCAAAAGTGATGGTTGTTGATTTTTGAACATAAAAAAGACGGTATATAATGCTTGGCTGTCACGATCATACAGTGGTTCCACGTTCAGCGTGGAAAGACAAATTTCTTGTATCTGGAAATCTGGTTTGCATAGTCATTGCATAATAATGAGATTTGCTTTGACTCTTTTTTACACTTTTCCATTTTTAATTAATTATCACAGGTACAATTTGTTACCGTACATGAATTAATAATGAACAGCATTTTTTTTACACAGCTTTTATTAATCTAGATGAATTTATTGATAATTTGTTTTATTGTTAGTTTATTCATAATACATTAGAATTTATACTTGAAAGACGCATTATGTATTTATGTTTTTATTTATACCTTGAAATATTAATATGCAGATATTAATATTATCCAATATTACTAAAAGCTGTAAAAGTATGTTTTATTGTTAGTTCACGAAACCTACCTAATTTATTACTATTAATGAACTGAACCTTTTTGTAAAATACTGTAAAACTTACGCATGTGAATTTTTAATCTTTATCTTCTAAAAAAAAATACAAAAGTGTAAATGTTACCATTTTGAACATTATTGGCAGGAAAAGTTATGGCAAGTTTTTTATCTGTCTCTCAAGAAAGTGAGTTTAGAACAACTGAGGGGTCACTAAACAATGATTTCATTTTTGGTTGAACAACTCTTTTAAAACCTCATATTTCTTTGGACTATCAATTTTATTCCTGAACCTTGATGGGCAGATTCATCGTCAGTTTCAATTTGCCCATATGCATGCATAAATAAGAGAAACGCACCATTTTGGCCGCCTCGTCCAGATCATCACAGGCCAGGATCTTCAGAGGGCTGGCAGCGATCAGAGCCTTGGCATCATCCACTCTTGTTCCTGGAGATCAGACAAGCGTGATGAGAGTGAGATGAAGGACAGAAAACATAGGCCACCTGCACAAATATCCCTATCCAGAAATATATCTATCACCCTTCTGTCATTGTCATTTCCCAGACTTTCCAGGTCTTCTTGTGGGATTTGTCCTACCTTTTATTGATATAGATAGTACAGTTTTCTCACTGTTTTTGACTAATGAATTTCCAGGAACTTTTCAGTCAGCTGAACTTTTTGGATAAGTGGATAATAATTCTTCAAATACAGACTTCTTTTCTAAAGAAGCTTTCTGACCAACCGGTTAATAATAATTTAAAATATATATATATTTCAATATCATAATGGTTAGCAAGTTGCAAGCACGTTTTACTTTATAAAAAAGCAGCATAACATGATTTTAAATAAGTGTGTTAAGAAAACCTGAAGTGCTTGTTCTTATGCGTATAACTGATAATATGATTACATTTTTCAGATCAGCACCCTTTTAAATAAAGTATGGGAACTGAAAATATTTTTAATGGGTTTCAAACTATCCCTTCACTTCTCCATTAATCAAAGTCACCCGCACCATCAATCATAATCATAGTATTAAGTTCGGTCTGTCTCACCTTGTAACCGCACTACGATGGGAATTCTCAGTTCTAAGTCAGTGACAGCCATGATAATGCCCTGTGCGATGACATCACACCGCATGATGCCACCAAAGATGTTCACCAAAATAGCTTGGACCTGTTAAAGAGAACACAGAAAAACCTTGAACACTTTCAGGCATAAGAGCTGCGATAAAAGGCTGGCAAAAAGAACAGAAACTTTAGTAATTCCATACCTTTTTATCAGAGGTGATGAGCTTGAAGGCCTCTGTCACCTGCTGTGCAGTGGCTCCGCCTCCAACATCCAGGAAGTTAGCAGGTGTTCCACCATGTAGTTTAATGATGTCCATGGTGGCCATAGCGAGTCCTGCCCCATTGACTAAACACAGGTGACATCATTCTCATAAATTTACACATACACATAGTCAAACAGTCAAAATGGTACAAATTGCATCAACACAGAATGTTTACTGTAAGTGCAAAATGTAATGTATAAAGATCTTTAGTTCTAAGCCTTTATTTTACATAAGCTGATATGTGGGTTTCATTTTTGAATCGTCCACTCAATGCTGTGATAATGTTTCTCTAATGGATGGTTGTGGGTTTTTGTACTGACCCAGACAGCCAATAGTGCCGTCTAGGCCAATGTAATTGAGGTCTGCTTTGGCTGCCTGTTGGTCTCTGGCATCCTCCTGGGTCCAGTCCCGCATGTCGAACACTTTCTTCTGTCTAAAGGCAGCATTTGAGTCAAAGTTGATTTTAGCGTCCATACACATCACTGCAAAGCACAGAAGAAAACATCTAAGAACGCATGAAACTAGCAAAAACAGTGCATTGTTTTTCTGCAATATATACTGCATCATGAAAAAAAAATCAGGAATTTCCACCGGATGGCTTGAACAGGTCTATTTGTAGTTAATAATCATTCCAGAATGACTGATGATTGGGGAGATTCTGTAAGGGAGGGCAAATAATATATATATACACATTTAAAAAAAATGTACATGGGTATTTAGTGTGAACTGCCAATTTGGGAATATCTGGATTTTCACACTTGGGTTTACTTTTTACAAGAACTAACTCAAAGTGAACAAGGTTATTATTCAAGGTACGTTCACACTAGCAGCGACAAAGCGACGCAATCCCATTCATTTCAATGGAGAGCTGGCGATATCCGGCGACAAGAGC